>JAUIMM010002157.1:0-232528 GCA_031769625.1 Taudactylus pleione | reverse complement strand
GTGCTCTCTCTCATGACTCTCTGTCTCATTACTAGGTGTATGACCCATATTCCTGCTATTGTTTAGCTCTGGCTCTGTAATGTCCCCCGTTAGTTGTTTATTACATGGAAGCCTGGAAGGTGCTCTCTCTGCCTTCTGTCTCATTACTAGGTGTATGACCCTATTCCTGCTATTGTTTAGCTCTGGCTCTGTAATGTCCCCCGTTAGTTGTTTATTACATGGAAGCCTGGAAGGTGCTCTCTCTGCCTTCTGTCTCATTACTAGGTGTATGACCCATATTCCTGCTATTGTTTAGCTCTGGCTCTGTAATGTTCCCCGTTAGTTGTTTATTACATGGAAGCCTGGAAGGTGCTCTCTCTGCCTTCTGTCTCATTACTAGGTGTATGACCCATATTCCTGCTATTGTTTAGCTCTGGCTCTGTAATGTCCCCGTTAGTTGTTTATTACATGGAAGCCTGGAAGGTGCTCTCTCTGCCTTCTGTCTCATTACTAGGTGTATGACCCATATTCCTGCTATTGTTTAGCTCTGGCTCTGTAATGTTCCCCCGTTAGTTGTTTATTACATGGAAGCCTGGAAGGTGCTCTCTCTGCCTTCTGTCTCATTACTAGGTGTATGACCCATATTCCTGCTATTGTTTAGCTCTGGCTCTGTAATGTCCCCTGTTAGTTGTTTATTACATGGAAGCCTGGAAGGTGCTCTCTCTGCCTTCTGTCTCATTACTAGGTGTATGACCCATATTCCTGCTATTGTTTAGCTCTGGCTCTGTAATGTTCCCCGTTAGTTGTTTATTACATGGAAGCCTGGAAGGTGCTCTCTCTGCCTTCTGTCTCATTACTAGGTGTATGACCCATATTCCTGCTATTGTTTAGCTCTGGCTCTGTAATGTCCCCGTTAGTTGTTTATTACATGGAAGCCTGGAAGGTGCTCTCTCTGCCTTCTGTCTCATTACTAGGTGTATGACCCATATTCCTGCTATTGTTTAGCTCTGGCTCTGTAATGTTCCCCGTTAGTTGTTTATTACATGGAAGCCTGGAAGGTGCTCTCTCTGCCTTCTGTCTCATTACTAGGTGTATGACCCATATTCCTGCTATTGTTTAGCTCTGGCTCTGTAATGTCCCCGTTAGTTGTTTATTACATGGAAGCCTGGAAGGTGCTCTCTCTGCCTTCTGTCTCATTACTAGGTGTATGACCCATATTCCTGCTATTGTTTAGCTCTGGCTCTGTAATGTCCCGTTAGTTGTTTATTACATGGAAGCCTGGAAGGTGCTCTCTCTGCCTTCTGTCTCATTACTAGGTGTATGACCCATATTCCTGCTATTGTTTAGCTCTGGCTCTGTAATGTTCCCCGTTAGTTGTTTATTACATGGAAGCCTGGAAGGTGCTCTCTCTGCCTTCTGTCTCATTACTAGGTGTATGACCCATATTCCTGCTATTGTTTAGCTCTGGGCTCTGTAATGTCCCCGTTAGTTGTTTATTACATGGAAGCCTGGAAGGTGCTCTCTCTGCCTTCTGTCTCATTACTAGGTGTATGACCCATATTCCTGCTATTGTTTAGCTCTGGCTCTGTAATGTCCCGTTAGTTGTTTATTACATGGAAGCCTGGAAGGTGCTCTCTCTGCCTTCTGTCTCATTACTAGGTGTATGACCCATATTCCTGCTATTGTTTAGCTCTGGCTCTGTAATGTCCCGTTAGTTGTTTATTACATGGAAGCCTGGAAGGTGCTCTCTCTGCCTTCTGTCTCATTACTAGGTGTATGACCCATATTCCTGCTATTGTTTAGCTCTGGCTCTGTAATGTTCCCCGTTAGTTGTTTATTACATGGAAGCCTGGAAGGTGCTCTCTCTGCCTTCTGTCTCATTACTAGGTGTATGACCCATATTCCTGCTATTGTTTAGCTCTGGCTCTGTTATGTTCCCCGTTAGTTGTTTATTACATGGAAGCCTGGAAGGTGCTCTCTCTGCCTTCTGTCTCATTACTAGGTGTATGACCCATATTCCTGCTATTGTTTAGCTCTGGCTCTGTAATGTCCCGTTAGTTGTTTATTACATGGAAGCCTGGAAGGTGCTCTCTCTGCCTTCTGTCTCATTACTAGGTGTATGACCCATATTCCTGCTATTGTTTAGCTCTGGCTCTGTAATGCCCCGTTAGTTGTTTATTACATGGAAGCCTGGAAGGTGCTCTCTCTGCCTTCTGTCTCATTACTAGGTGTATGACCCATATTCCTGCTATTGTTTAGCTCTGGCTCTGTAATGTCCCGTTAGTTGTTTATTACATGGAAGCCTGGAAGGTGCTCTCTCTGCCTTCTGTCTCATTACTAGGTGTATGACCCATATTCCTGCTATTGTTTAGCTCTGGGTCTGTAATGTCCCCCGTTAGTTGTTTATTACATGGAAGCCTGGAAGGTGCACTCTCTGCCTTCTGTCTCATTACTAGGTGTATGACCCATATTCCTGCTATTGTTTAGCTCTGGCTCTGTAATGTTCCCCGTTAGTTGTTTATTACATGGAAGCCTGGAAGGTGCTCTCTCTGCCTTCTGTCTCATTACTAGGTGTATGACCCATATTCCTGCTATTGTTTAGCTCTGGCTCTGTAATGTCCCGTTAGTTGTTTATTACATGGAAGCCTGGAAGGTGCTCTCTCTGCCTTCTGTCTCATTACTAGGTGTATGACCCATATTCCTGCTATTGTTTAGCTCTGGCTCTGTAATGTTCCCCGTTAGTTGTTTATTACATGGAAGCCTGGAAGGTGCTCTCTCTGCCTTCTGTCTCATTACTAGGTGTATGACCCATATTCCTGCTATTGTTTAGCTCTGGCTCTGTAATGTCCCGTTAGTTGTTTATTACATGGAAGCCTGGAAGGTGCTCTCTCTGCCTTCTGTCTCATTACTAGGTGTATGACCCATATTCCTGCTATTGTTTAGCTCTGGCTCTGTAATGTTCCCCGTTAGTTGTTTATTACATGGAAGCCTGGAAGGTGCTCTCTCTGCCTTCTGTCTCATTACTAGGTGTATGACCCATATTCCTGCTATTGTTTAGCTCTGGCTCTGTTATGTTCCCCGTTAGTTGTTTATTACATGGAAGCCTGGAAGGTGCTCTCTCTGCCTTCTGTCTCATTACTAGGTGTATGACCCATATTCCTGCTATTGTTTAGCTCTGGCTCTGTAATGTCCCGTTAGTTGTTTATTACATGGAAGCCTGGAAGGTGCTCTCTCTGCCTTCTGTCTCATTACTAGGTGTATGACCCATATTCCTGCTATTGTTTAGCTCTGGCTCTGTAATGCCCCGTTAGTTGTTTATTACATGGAAGCCTGGAAGGTGCTCTCTCTGCCTTCTGTCTCATTACTAGGTGTATGACCCATATTCCTGCTATTGTTTAGCTCTGGCTCTGTAATGTCCCGTTAGTTGTTTATTACATGGAAGCCTGGAAGGTGCTCTCTCTGCCTTCTGTCTCATTACTAGGTGTATGACCCATATTCCTGCTATTGTTTAGCTCTGGCTCTGTAATGTCCCGTTAGTTGTTTATTACATGGAAGCCTGGAAGGTGCTCTCTCTGCCTTCTGTCTCATTACTAGGTGTATGACCCATATTCCTGCTATTGTTTAGCTCTGGCTCTGTAATGTCCCGTTAGTTGTTTATTACATGGAAGCCTGGAAGGTGCTCTCTCTGCCTTCTGTCTCATTACTAGGTGTATGACCCATATTCCTGCTATTGTTTAGCTCTGGCTCTGTAATGCCCCGTTAGTTGTTTATTACATGGAAGCCTGGAAGGTGCTCTCTCTGCCTTCTGTCTCATTACTAGGTGTATGACCCATATTCCTGCTATTGTTTAGCTCTGGCTCTGTAATGTCCCGTTAGTTGTTTATTACATGGAAGCCTGGAAGGTGCTCTCTCTGCCTTCTGTCTCATTACTAGGTGTATGACCCATATTCCTGCTATTGTTTAGCTCTGGCTCTGTAATGTCCCGTTAGTTGTTTATTACATGGAAGCCTGGAAGGTGCTCTCTCTGCCTTCTGTCTCATTACTAGGTGTATGACCCATATTCCTGCTATTGTTTAGCTCTGGCTCTGTAATGTCCCCCGTTAGTTGTTTATTACATGGAAGCCTGGAAGGTGCTCTCTCTGCCTTCTGTCTCATTACTAGGTGTATGACCCATATTCCTGCTATTGTTTAGCTCTGGCTCTGTAATGTCCCGTTAGTTGTTTATTACATGGAAGCCTGGAAGGTGCTCTCTCTGCCTTCTGTCTCATTACTAGGTGTATGACCCATATTCCTGCTATTGTTTAGCTCTGGCTCTGTAATGTCCCGTTAGTTGTTTATTACATGGAAGCCTGGAAGGTGCTCTCTCTGCCTCCAGGATCTGTAACCTCTGCTATTTCCCTGTATATTACACACTGACATTTAGAAAGGTGAAGGGGTCACTCTGTGCCAGCAACATGTGCAGGACTAGCAGGGGTAACACCAGCGGAGCAGCAGAAGCAGCATTGCCCCAGGATTCAGCTGAAGGTGATTCCTCCTCATTTATTCCCTGCTCTATACTTAACCTCTGCAGCTTATTATGAGCTGTGTGTTGGTTGTACAGTCTTACTGATACAATAGGCTATATCCTCTATCACTATACCCCTCAGTCAGAGCGAATGTAGCAGATATATGTTCTCCTCTCCCCACACTTCTAGGGCCTGATTCTGAATCTGCATGGCTGTGCTGTGTGACTGTGTGTGCAGGGGTAACTGGTCTCTGCTATAACCACCGAGGCATGGCTGTTCTGTGTGACTGTGTGTGCAGGGGTATCAGCTCTCTGCTTTAACCCCCGAGGCATGGCTGTACTGTGTGACTGTGTGCAGGGGTATCAGCTCTCTGCTTTAACCCCCGAGGCATGGCTGTTCTGTGTGACTGTGTGTGCAGGGGTATCAGCTCTCTGCTTTAACCACCGAGGCATGGCTGTGCTGTGTGACTGTGTGTGCAGGGGTATCCGCTCTCTGCTATAACCACCGAGGCATGGCTGTGCTGTGTGACTGTGTGCAGGGGTATCTGCTCTCTGCTATAACCACCGAGGCATGGCTGTGCTGTGTGACTGTGTGTGCAGGGGTAACGCAGCTCTCTGCTTTAACCACCGAGGCATGGCTGTGCTGTGTGACTGTGTGCAGGGGTATCTGCTCTCTGCTATAACCCCCGAGGCATGGCTGTGCTGTGTGACTGTGTGTGCAGGGGTAACGCAGCTCTCTGCTATAACCCCCGAGGCATGGCTGTGCTGTGTGACTGTGTGTGCAGGGGTATCCGCTCTCTACTATAACCCCCGAGGCATGGCTGTGCTGTGTGACTGTGTGTGCAGGGGTAACGCAGCTCTCTGCTATAACCACCGAGGCATGGCTGTGCTGTGTGACTGTGTGCAGAGGTATCAGCTTTCTGCTATAACCCCCAAGGCATGGCTGTTCTGTGTGACTGTGTGTGCAGGGGTATCCACTCTCTACTATAACCCCCGAGGCATGGCTGTTCTATGTGACTGTGTGTGCAGGGGTATCTGCTCTCTGCTATAACCCCCGAGGCATGGCTGTGCTGTGTGACTGTGTGTGCAGGGGTATCAGCTCTCTGCTATAACCACCGAGGCATGGCTGTGCTGTGTGACTGTGTGTGCAGGGGTATCAGCTCTCTGCTATAATCCCCGAGGCATGGCTGTGCTGTGTGACTGTGTGTGCAGGGGTATCAGCTCTCTGCTATAACCCCCGAGGCATGGCTGTGCTGTGTGACTGTGTGTGCAGGGGTATCAGCTCTCTGCTATAACCCCCGAGGCATGGCTGTGCTGTGTGACTGTGTGCAGGGGTATCAGCTCTCTGCTTTAACCCCCGAGGCATGGCTGTTCTGTGTGACTGTGTGTGCAGGGGTATCAGCTCTCTGCTTTAACCACCGAGGCATGGCTGTGCTGTGTGACTGTGTGCGCAGGGGTATCCGCTCTCTGCTATAACCACCGAGGCATGGCTGTGCTGTGTGACTGTGTGCAGGGGTGTCAGCTCTCTGCTATAACCACCGAGGCATGGCTGTGCTGTGTGACTGTGTGTGCAGGGGTATCAACTCTCTGCTATAACCACCGAGGCATGGCTGTGCTGTGTGACTGTGTGCAGGGGTATCAGCTCTATGCTATAACCACCGAGGCATGGCTGTACTGTGTGACTGTGTGTGCAGGGGTATCCGCTCTCTGCTATAACCCCCGAGGCATGGCTGTGCTGTGTGACTGTGTGCAGGGGTATCAGCTCTCTGCTATAACCCCCGAGGCATGGCTGTGCTGTGTAACTGTGTGTAGGGGTAACGCAGCTCTCTGCTATAACCCCCGAGGCATGGCTGTGCTGTGTGACTGTGTGTGCAGGGGTATCCGCTCTCTGCTATAACCCCCGAGGCATGGCTGTGCTGTGTGACTGTGTGTGCAGGGGTAACGCGGGTCTCTGCTATAACCCCCAAGGCATGGCTGTGCTGTGTGACTGTGTGCAGGGGTATCGGCTCTCTGCTATAACCCCCGAGGCATGGCTGTGCTGTGTGACTGTGTGTGCAGGGGTATCCGCTCTCAGCTATAACCCCCGAGGCATGGCTGTGCTTTGTGACTGTGTGTGCAGGGGTAACGCGGGTCTCGGCTATAACCCCCAAGGCATGGCTGTGCTGTGTGACTGTGTGTGCAGGGGTATCAGCTCTCTGCTATAACCACTGAGGCATGGCTGTGCTGTGTGACTGTGTGCAGGGGTATCCGCTCTCTACTATAACCCCCGAGGCATGGCTGTGCTGTGTGACTGTGTGTGCCGGGGTATCCACTCTCTACTATAACCCCCGAGGCATGGCTGTGCTGTGTGACTGTGTGCAGGGGTATCCACTCTCTACTATAACCCCGGAGGCATGGCTGTGCTGTGTGACTGTGTGTGCAGGGGTATCCGCTCTCTACTATAACCCCCGAGGCATGGCTGTGTTGTGTTTGACTGTGTGCAGGGGTATCCGCTTTCTGCTATAACCCCCGAGGCATGGCTGTGCTGTGTGACTGTGTGTGCAGGGGTATCAGCTCTCTGCTATAACCCCCGAGGCATGGCTGTGCTGTGTGACTGTGTGTGCAGGGGTAACTGCTCTCTGCTATAACCCCCGAGGCATGGCTGTGCTGTGTGACTGTGTATGCAGGGGTATCTGCTCTCTGCTATAACCCCCGAGGCATGGCTGTGCTGTGTGACTGTGTGTGCAGGGGTAACGCGGGTCTCTGCCATAACCCCCAAGGCATGGCTGTACTGTGTGACTGTGTGTGCAGGGGTATCCGCTCTCTACTATAAACCCCGAGGCATGGCTGTTCTATGTGACTGTGTGTGCAGGGGTATCTGCTCTCTGCTATAACCACCGAGGCATGGCTGTACTGTGTATGCAGGGGTATCAGCTCTCTGCTATAACCCCCGAGGTGTGGCTGTGCTGTGTGACTGTGTGCAGGGGTATCAGCTTTCTGCTATAACCCCCGAGGCATGGCTGTGCTATGTGACTGTGTGTGCAGGGGTATCAGCTCTCTGCTATAACCCCCGAGGCATGGCTGTGCTGTGTGACTGTGTGTGCAGGGGTATCAGCTCTCTGCTATAACCCCCGAGGCATGGCTGTGCTGTGTGACTGTGTGCAGGGGTAACGGCTCTCTGCTATAAACCCCGAGGCATGGCTGTGCTGTGTGACTGTGTGTGCAGGGGTAACGCAGCTCTCTGCTATAACCCCCGAGGCATGGCTGTGCTGTGTGACTGTGTGTGCAGGGGTATCCGCTCTCTACTATAACTCCCGAGGCATGGCTGTTCTGTGTGACTGTGTGTGCAGGGGTAACGCAGCTCTCTGCTATAACCACCGAGGCATGGCTGTGCTGTGTGACTGTGTGCAGAGGTATCAGCTTTCTGCTATAACCCCCAAGGCATGGCTGTGCTGTGTGACTGTGTGTGTAGGGATAACGCAGCTCTCTGCTATAACCCCCGAGGCATGGCTGTGCTGTGTGACTGTGTATGCAGGGGTATCAGCTCTCTGCTATAACCACCGAGGCATGGCTGTGCTGTGTGACTGTGTGCAGGGGTATCAGCTCTCTGCTATAACCCCCGAGGCATGGCTGTGCTGTGTGACTGTGTGTGCAGGGGTAACGCAGCTCTCTGCTATAACCCCCGAGGCATGGCTGTACTGTGTGACTGTGTGCAGGGGTATCGGCTCTCTGCTATAACCCCCGAGGCATGGCTGTGCTGTGTGACTGTGTGAGCAGGGGTATCCGCTCTCTGCTATAACCCCCGAGGCATGGCTGTGCTGTGTGACTGTGTGTGCAGGGGTAACGCGGGTCTCTGCCATAACCCCCAAGGCATGGCTGTACTGTGTGACTGTGTGTGCAGGGGTATCAGCTCTCTGCTATAACCACTGAGGCATGGCTGTGCTGTGTGACTGCGTGCAGGGGTATCCGCTCTCTACTATAACCCCCGAGGCATGGCTGTGCTGTGTGACTGTGTGTGCAGGGGTATCCGCTCTCTACTATAACCCCCGAGGCATGGCTGTGCTGTGTGACTGTGTGCAGGGGTATCCGCTCTCTACTATAACCCCCGAGGCATGGCTGTGCTGTGTGACTGTGTGTGCAGGGGTATCCGCTCTCTACTATAACCCCCGAGGCATGGCTGTTCTATGTGACTGTGTGTGCAGGGGTATCTGCTCTCTGCTATAACCACCGAGGCATGGCTGTACTGTGTGTGCAGGGGTATCAGCTCTCTGCTATAACCCCCGAGGTGTGGCTGTGCTGTGTGTGCAGGGGTATCAGCTCTCTGCTATAACCCCCGAGGTGTGGCTGTGCTGTGTGACTGTGTGCAGGGGTATCAGCTTTCTGCTATAACCTCCGAGGCATGGCTGTGCTGTGTGACTGTGTGTGCAGGGGTATCAGCTCTCTGCTATAACCCCCGAGGCATGGCTGTGCTGTGTGACTGTGTGTGCAGGGGTATCAGCTCTCTGCTATAACCCCCGAGGCATGGCTGTGCTGTGTGACTGTGTGTGCAGGGGTATCGGCTCTCTGCTATAACCCCCGAGGCATGGTTGTGCTGTGTGACTCTGTGTGCAGGAGTATCAGCTCTCTGCTATAACCACTGAGGCATGGCTGTGCTGTGTGACTGTGTGTGTAGGGGTAACGCAGCTCTCTGCTATAACCCCCGAGGCATGGCTGTGCTGTGTGACTGTGTGTGTAGGGGTAACGCAGCTCTCTGCTATAACCCCCGAGGCATGGCTGTGCTGTGTGACTGTGTGCAGGGGTATCTGCTCTCTGCTATAACACCCGAGGCATGGCTGTGCTTTGTGACTGTGTGCAGGGGTATCTGCTTTCTGCTATAACCCCCGAGGCATGGCTGTGCTGTGTGACTGTGTGTGCAGTGGTATCAGCTCTCTGCTATAAACCCCGAGGCATGGCTGTGCTGTGTGACTGTGTGTGCAGGGGTAACTGCTCTCTGCTATAACCCCCGAGGCATGGCTGTGCTGTGTGACTGTTTGTGCAGGGGTAACTGCTCTCTGCTATAACCCCCGAGGCATGGCTGTGCTGTGTGACTGTGTATGCAGGGGTATCAGCTTTCTGCTATAACCACCGAGGCATGGCTGTGCTGTGTGACTGTGTGCAGGGGTATCAGCTCTCTGCTATAACCCCCGAGGCATGGCTGTGCTGTGTGACTGTGTGTGCAGGGGTAACGCAGCTCTCTGCTATAACCCCCGAGGCATGGCTGTACTGTGTGACTGTGTGCAGGGGTATCAGCTCTCTGCTATAACCCCCGAGGCATGGCTGTGCTGTGTGACTGTGCGTGCAGGGGTATCCGCTCTCTGCTATAACCCCCGAGGCATGGCTGTGCTGTGTGACTGTGTGTGCAGGGGTAACGCGGGTCTCTGCCATAACCCCCAAGGCATGGCTGTACTGTGTGACTGTGTGTGCAGGGGTATCAGCTCTCTGCTATAACCACTGAGGCATGGCTGTGCTGTGTGACTGTGTGCAGGGGTATCAGCTCTCTGCTATAACCCCCGAGGCATGGCTGTGCTGTGTGACTGTGTGTGCAGGGGTAACGCAGCTCTCTGCTATAACCCCCGAGGCATGGCTGTACTGTGTGACTGTGTGCAGGGGTATCAGCTCTCTGCTATAACCCCCGAGGTATGGCTGTGCTGTGTGACTGTGTGTGCAGGGGTATCCGCTCTCTGCTATAACCCCCGAGGCATGGCTGTGCTGTGTGACTGTGTGTGCAGGGGTAACGCGGGTCTCTGCCATAACCCCCAAGGCATGGCTGTACTGTGTGACTGTGTGTGCAGGGGTATCAGCTCTCTGCTATAACCACTGAGGCATGGCTGTGCTGTGTGACTGCGTGCAGGGGTATCCGCTCTCTACTATAACCCCCGAGGCATGGCTGTGCTGTGTGACTGTGTGTGCAGGGGTATCCGCTCTCTACTATAACCCCCGAGGCATGGCTGTGCTGTGTGACTGTGTGCAGGGGTATCCGCTCTCTACTATAACCCCCGAGGCATGGCTGTGCTGTGTGACTGTGTGTGCAGGGGTATCCGCTCTCTACTATAACCCCCGAGGCATGGCTGTTCTATGTGACTGTGTGTGCAGGGGTATCTGCTCTCTGCTATTACCACCGAGGCATGGCTGTACTGTGTGAGCAGGGGTATCAGCTCTCTGCTATAACCCCCGAGGTGTGGCTGTGCTGTGTGTGCAGGGGTATCAGCTCTCTGCTATAACCCCCGAGGTGTGGCTGTGCTGTGTGACTGTGTGCAGGGGTATCAGCTTTCTGCTATAACCTCCGAGGCATGGCTGTGCTGTGTGACTGTGTGTGCAGGGGTATCAGCTCTCTGCTATAACCCCCGAGGCATGGCTGTGCTGTGTGACTGTGTGTGCAGGGGTATCAGCTCTCTGCTATAACCCCCGAGGCATGGTTGTGCTGTGTGACTCTGTGTGTGTAGGGGTAACGCAGCTCTCTGCTATAACCCCCGAGGCATGGCTGTGCTGTGTTACTGTGTGTGTAGGGGTAACGCAGCTCTCTGCTATAACCCCCGAGGCATGGCTGTGCTGTGTGACTGTGTGTGTAGGGGTAACGCAGCTCTCTGCTATAACCCCCGAGGCATGGCTGTGCTGTGTGACTGTGTGTGTAGGGGTAACGCAGCTCTCTGCTATAACCCCCGAGGCATGGCTGTGCTGTGTGACTGTGTGCAGGAGTATCAGCTCTCTGCTATAACCACTGAGGCATGGCTGTGCTGTGTTACTGTGTGTGTAGGGGTAAAGCAGCTCTCTGCTATAACCCCCGAGGCATGGCTGTGCTGTGTGACTGTGTGTGTAGGGGTAACGCAGCTCTCTGCTATAACCCCCGAGGCATGGCTGTGCTGTGTGACTGTGTGCAGGAGTATCAGCTCTCTGCTATAACCACCGAGGCATGGCTGTGCTGTGTTACTGTGTGTGTAGGGGTAACGCAGCTCTCTGCTATAACCCCCGAGGCATGGCTGTGCTGTGTGACTGTGTGTGTAGGGGTAACGCAGCTCTCTGCTATAACCCCCGAGGCATGGCTGTGCTGTGTGACTGTGTGTGCAGGGGTAACGGTTCTCTGCTATAACCCCTGAGGCATGGCTGTGCTGTGTGACTGTGTGTGCAGGGGTATCAGCTCTCTGCTATAACCCCTGAGGCATGGCTGTGCTGTGTGACTGTGTGTGCCGGGGTATCCACTCTCTACTATAACCCCCGAGGCATGGCTGTGCTGTGTGACTGTGTGCAGGGGTATCCACTCTCTACTATAACCCCGGAGGCATGGCTGTGCTGTGTGACTGTGTGTGCAGGGGTATCCGCTCTCTACTATAACCCCCGAGGCATGGCTGTGTTGTGTTTGACTGTGTGCAGGGGTATCCGCTTTCTGCTATAACCCCCGAGGCATGGCTGTGCTGTGTGACTGTGTGTGCAGGGGTATCAGCTCTCTGCTATAACCCCCGAGGCATGGCTGTGCTGTGTGACTGTGTGTGCAGGGGTAACTGCTCTCTGCTATAACCCCCGAGGCATGGCTGTGCTGTGTGACTGTGTATGCAGGGGTATCTGCTCTCTGCTATAACCCCCGAGGCATGGCTGTGCTGTGTGACTGTGTGTGCAGGGGTAACGCGGGTCTCTGCCATAACCCCCAAGGCATGGCTGTACTGTGTGACTGTGTGTGCAGGGGTATCCGCTCTCTACTA
Source organism: Taudactylus pleione (assembly GCA_031769625.1). Taxonomy (NCBI): domain Eukaryota; kingdom Metazoa; phylum Chordata; class Amphibia; order Anura; family Myobatrachidae; genus Taudactylus; species Taudactylus pleione. The sequence continues at coordinate 220,333 of JAUIMM010002157.1, read as the reverse complement.
TAAACCCCGAGGCATGGCTGTTCTATGTGACTGTGTGTGCAGGGGTATCTGCTCTCTGCTATAACCACCGAGGCATGGCTGTACTGTGTATGCAGGGGTATCAGCTCTCTGCTATAACCCCCGAGGTGTGGCTGTGCTGTGTGACTGTGTGCAGGGGTATCAGCTTTCTGCTATAACCCCCGAGGCATGGCTGTGCTGTGTGACTGTGTGTGCAGGGGTATCAGCTCTCTGCTATAACCCCCGAGGCATGGCTGTGCTGTGTGACTGTGTGTGCAGGGGTATCAGCTCTCTGCTATAACCCCCGAGGCATGGCTGTGCTGTGTGACTGTGTGCAGGGGTAACGGCTCTCTGCTATAAACCCCGAGGCATGGCTGTGCTGTGTGACTGTGTGTGCAGGGGTAACGCAGCTCTCTGCTATAACCCCCGAGGCATGGCTGTGCTGTGTGACTGTGTGTGCAGGGGTATCCGCTCTCTACTATAACTCCCGAGGCATGGCTGTTCTGTGTGACTGTGTGTGCAGGGGTAACGCAGCTCTCTGCTATAACCACCGAGGCATGGCTGTGCTGTGTGACTGTGTGCAGAGGTATCAGCTTTCTGCTATAACCCCCAAGGCATGGCTGTGCTGTGTGACTGTGTGTGTAGGGATAACGCAGCTCTCTGCTATAACCCCCGAGGCATGGCTGTGCTGTGTGACTGTGTATGCAGGGGTATCAGCTCTCTGCTATAACCACCGAGGCATGGCTGTGCTGTGTGACTGTGTGCAGGGGTATCAGCTCTCTGCTATAACCCCCGAGGCATGGCTGTGCTGTGTGACTGTGTGTGCAGGGGTAACGCAGCTCTCTGCTATAACCCCCGAGGCATGGCTGTACTGTGTGACTGTGTGCAGGGGTATCGGCTCTCTGCTATAACCCCCGAGGCATGGCTGTGCTGTGTGACTGTGTGAGCAGGGGTATCCGCTCTCTGCTATAACCCCCGAGGCATGGCTGTGCTGTGTGACTGTGTGTGCAGGGGTAACGCGGGTCTCTGCCATAACCCCCAAGGCATGGCTGTACTGTGTGACTGTGTGTGCAGGGGTATCAGCTCTCTGCTATAACCACTGAGGCATGGCTGTGCTGTGTGACTGCGTGCAGGGGTATCCGCTCTCTACTATAACCCCCGAGGCATGGCTGTGCTGTGTGACTGTGTGTGCAGGGGTATCCGCTCTCTACTATAACCCCCGAGGCATGGCTGTGCTGTGTGACTGTGTGCAGGGGTATCCGCTCTCTACTATAACCCCCGAGGCATGGCTGTGCTGTGTGACTGTGTGTGCAGGGGTATCCGCTCTCTACTATAACCCCCGAGGCATGGCTGTTCTATGTGACTGTGTGTGCAGGGGTATCTGCTCTCTGCTATAACCACCGAGGCATGGCTGTACTGTGTGTGCAGGGGTATCAGCTCTCTGCTATAACCCCCGAGGTGTGGCTGTGCTGTGTGTGCAGGGGTATCAGCTCTCTGCTATAACCCCCGAGGTGTGGCTGTGCTGTGTGACTGTGTGCAGGGGTATCAGCTTTCTGCTATAACCTCCGAGGCATGGCTGTGCTGTGTGACTGTGTGTGCAGGGGTATCAGCTCTCTGCTATAACCCCCGAGGCATGGCTGTGCTGTGTGACTGTGTGTGCAGGGGTAACGCAGCTCTCTGCTATAACCCCCGAGGCATGGCTGTACTGTGTGACTGTGTGCAGGGGTATCAGCTCTCTGCTATAACCCCCGAGGTATGGCTGTGCTGTGTGACTGTGTGTGCAGGGGTATCCGCTCTCTGCTATAACCCCCGAGGCATGGCTGTGCTGTGTGACTGTGTGTGCAGGGGTAACGCGGGTCTCTGCCATAACCCCCAAGGCATGGCTGTACTGTGTGACTGTGTGTGCAGGGGTATCAGCTCTCTGCTATAACCACTGAGGCATGGCTGTGCTGTGTGACTGCGTGCAGGGGTATCCGCTCTCTACTATAACCCCCGAGGCATGGCTGTGCTGTGTGACTGTGTGTGCAGGGGTATCCGCTCTCTACTATAACCCCCGAGGCATGGCTGTGCTGTGTGACTGTGTGCAGGGGTATCCGCTCTCTACTATAACCCCCGAGGCATGGCTGTGCTGTGTGACTGTGTGTGCAGGGGTATCCGCTCTCTACTATAACCCCCGAGGCATGGCTGTTCTATGTGACTGTGTGTGCAGGGGTATCTGCTCTCTGCTATTACCACCGAGGCATGGCTGTACTGTGTGAGCAGGGGTATCAGCTCTCTGCTATAACCCCCGAGGTGTGGCTGTGCTGTGTGTGCAGGGGTATCAGCTCTCTGCTATAACCCCCGAGGTGTGGCTGTGCTGTGTGACTGTGTGCAGGGGTATCAGCTTTCTGCTATAACCTCCGAGGCATGGCTGTGCTGTGTGACTGTGTGTGCAGGGGTATCAGCTCTCTGCTATAACCCCCGAGGCATGGCTGTGCTGTGTGACTGTGTGTGCAGGGGTATCAGCTCTCTGCTATAACCCCCGAGGCATGGTTGTGCTGTGTGACTCTGTGTGTGTAGGGGTAACGCAGCTCTCTGCTATAACCCCCGAGGCATGGCTGTGCTGTGTTACTGTGTGTGTAGGGGTAACGCAGCTCTCTGCTATAACCCCCGAGGCATGGCTGTGCTGTGTGACTGTGTGTGTAGGGGTAACGCAGCTCTCTGCTATAACCCCCGAGGCATGGCTGTGCTGTGTGACTGTGTGTGTAGGGGTAACGCAGCTCTCTGCTATAACCCCCGAGGCATGGCTGTGCTGTGTGACTGTGTGCAGGAGTATCAGCTCTCTGCTATAACCACTGAGGCATGGCTGTGCTGTGTTACTGTGTGTGTAGGGGTAACGCAGCTCTCTGCTATAACCCCCGAGGCATGGCTGTGCTGTGTGACTGTGTGTGTAGGGGTAACGCAGCTCTCTGCTATAACCCCCGAGGCATGGCTGTGCTGTGTGACTGTGTGCAGGAGTATCAGCTCTCTGCTATAACCACCGAGGCATGGCTGTGCTGTGTTACTGTGTGTGTAGGGGTAACGCAGCTCTCTGCTATAACCCCCGAGGCATGGCTGTGCTGTGTGACTGTGTGTGTAGGGGTAACGCAGCTCTCTGCTATAACCCCCGAGGCATGGCTGTGCTGTGTGACTGTGTGTGCAGGGGTAACGGTTCTCTGCTATAACCCCTGAGGCATGGCTGTGCTGTGTGACTGTGTGTGCAGGGGTATCAGCTCTCTGCTATAACCCCTGAGGCATGGCTGTGCTGTGTGACTGTGTGTGCAGGGGTATCAGCTCTCTGCTATAACCCCCCGAGGCATGGCTGTGCTGTGTGACTGTGTGCAGGGGTATCAGCTCTCTGCTATAACCACTGAGGCATGGCTGTGCTGTGTGACTGTGTGTGCAGGGGTATCAGCTCTCTGCTATAACCACTGAGGCATGGCTGTGCTGTGTGACTGTGTGTGTAGGGGTAACGCAGCTCTCTGCTATAACCACCGAGGCATGGCTGTGCTGTGTTACTGTGTGTGTAGGGGTAACGCAGCTCTCTGCTATAACCCCCGAGGCATGGCTGTGCTGTGTGACTGTGTGTGTAGGGGTAACGCAGCTCTCTGCTATAACCCCCGAGGCATGGCTGTGCTGTGTGACTGTGTGTGTAGGGGTAACGCAGCTCTCTGCTATAACCCCCGAGGCATGGCTGTGCTGTGTGACTGTGTGCAGGAGTATCAGCTCTCTGCTATAACCCCCGAGGCATGGCTGTGCTGTGTGACTGTGTGCAGGGGTATCAGCTCTCTGCTATAACCACTGAGGCATGGCTGTGCTGTGTTACTGTGTGTGTAGGGGTAACGCAGCTCTCTGCTATAACCCCTGAGGCATGGCTGTGCTGTGTTACTGTGTGTGTAGGGGTAACGCAGCTCTCTGCTATAACCCCCGAGGCATGGCTGTGCTGTGTGACTGTGTGCAGGGGTATCAGCTCTCTGCTATAACCACCGAGGCTGTTCAGGGTGTGTGTGTGTACAGGGGTAACGCAGCTCTGTTATAGCAGCCACACGTGGCATTGTGTTTTTCAGCCGACCTCAGTCCTGTAATTGCAAATCCTATAGACACATTTCCACACAACAGCTACTGGCTCGTATTCTTATTGCTGCCTCCCAATGTCGCCCCGTTCCAAGACCTTCAGAGGCCGATGCAGGGATCTCATTGTAGAGATATGACTTCATCTAACCGGCTCTTTAGGTTTTATAGCAAATATCTGGACACCTATAGGGCTGAAAACAAAACAAGGTTATAAAAAATCCACGTGTCAGCCAGTTATTGGGCTGAATCCTGCTCTCCGTCCATCAATTACCTAGAAAGTCATGACATCACTGAGGCACGAGGCTGGGAATCCACAGTCACTCATAGATCGGCTGCTTTAGCCTACAGCGTGACCATATTTACCCTGCACATTGAGGGTGCAACCAGCGGCGGCTCCAGAGGTGTGGGGGTGCAGCACAGTCCATCATTCAGATGGGGGGCCACACCAACTGCCCTTCCAAACCTCACTGGCTGGGACTCGCTGGCTGTCGGTGTAACTCCCCTATTTGAAGTTTGGACTCCGCTGCAGACCCCCCCCCCTCTGGAGTCGCCACTGGGCACAGCGCAGATTGCTTTGGTGTTATGCTGAGAAACTTGTTTTCAATTGAAGTGCAGCGAGACTCCCATAACACACCTGTAAGGCGTGCCATCACCGCGCTTTCGCTAAGCCACCTCCCTGTCACCACCCAGGAACGTTTTCAAGACATTCAGAGACCGTGCTTCTCCCGTGCGCCACAGTCACAACTCCGACCGTGCTATAGACTGGTGCACAGAATAAATTGCTCCTATATGTCTGACGTCAGCGCTGCCTGTGACTCGGTATCAGGTCCATCGACTCTGTACCTGGCAGAATCTAGCAGCGCCTGTGTAATACCACGGAGTGGAGAGACTGAAGCATCCTGGGAGGGATGGCAGCGCTCCGACCTCCCCTGGGGGCCAGTGACAAGTCTCCAGCTGTACAGCACATCTGTTGACCTTCGTTCAGCGTAAGAGCGTCCCAGGCTTCTCAGGGAGATTTGGGGACATCCTGCTTTCTGTTACAGCAATAATAATGGATTTCCGGAGATCCAGACCTCACATAAATGACTTGGAAGAGGAAGGAGGCGGTGGCGGGAGCGACTGGTGGCTTGCGTAGTGATTCAGCCCTGAGTCATCGGTTATTAGATGGCCTTCTCTAAACGTCCGTTCTGCGGTGACCGCCGTCCCCTCCGGATAGACAAAGACCAGCATGAGCTGTCTGCTACCCGCGCAAACACAGGGACACGGATGCCACAGCAGGAAAGAACTCACACGTCCATTTAATCTGCCTTTTGTGCGTATTACTTACAGCTGTAAGGAGTCGAGGGGGACTCTGTAACGGTAGCGATACCCACTGTGTGCGAAAGAGATAATCAAATCAAAACCACCTGGTCTGTCTACAAATAGCCAGTCCATAAAATAAATGTATTTGTTCTCTGCACAAAAACCGAGTCACTCGACTTTTATAGATGGAGGATCTACTCTTATGTACAAGGGGGCCAGGCGGCCACATACGCAGAATGAGCGCAAGCTCTGGCAGTGGATGTAAGGTAGCGTTGATCACCGCCGTGTTAAATGCTTTGCAATGCTAATGCTCCGCCCGGCGGACGACGGTGAGAAAATGACCCATGACCGGTGATCTGCGTCACATATATGATTAAATGTACATTCGTACACTCCCAAGTTCGTTTGTCACACAAAACCCCTTCAGCCCTCTCCCCCTGGCTGAGTCTTTGTTGAATAGGCAGGAATTATCTCTATTTACAGGGACAATCACTTCCAGATGTGCATTAACTCTGTCTCAGCAAAAGGAATATAACTGGGAGAGGAGAGAGGGCGCAGGGCAAGCAAAGGGCTGGGGAGGGGACAAGCTCCTGAGAAAAGTCAGTGTCTGCGGCCTGATGGGGAATGCCATGGACGTCAGGGCCAGTAGCCAGCAGACTAGCGGGGCTTAGAGGGATTGTTATAGTACAGCAGGGCTGTGATCTACGTGTAATCTACACATCTAGCGCTCAGGATTCCTGCTTCCTGTCTTACTATGAGAGGCTGTCCTCGCTACAGTTAGTAGCAGTAGGTGGTGGTTAATTAAAAATAATACAGAATGTTACAGCAAATTTTTCCTTTGTTGCTGGAGCAGGACTTAGGATGGGCCGATTGGCTGAAGCGTGATGCCCAGCTCCCGGTCACTATGTAATGGGAGTGCTCAGCTTCTGTTGTAAGTCTTCTGCACATCCCAAAGGAGACTAGCCAGCAAGAACCTCTGACTCTTGTAAGATTTCCAGTGCCGGGCCAGTGTGGGACGTGGGTGGCTGCCGGGCCAGTGTGGGACGTGGGTGGCTGCCGGGCCAGTGTGGGACGTGGGTGGCTGCCGGGCCAGTGTGGGACGTGGGTGGCTGCCGGGCCAGTGTGGGACGTGGGTGGCTGCCGGGCCAGTGTGGGACGTGGGTGGCTGCCGGGCCAGTGTGGGACGTGGGTGGCTGCCGGGCCAGTGTGGGACGTGGGTGGCTGTTCTTCCAGTGTGTATAATGGGTGGGTGCTGGTGTGACATGGGTGGGTGCCGAACCAGTGAATACTGTGGGCGGTTCCCTGGCCAATGTGTATAATGGGTGGGTGCTGGTGTGACGTTAGTGGGTGAGTGGGTGCTGAGCCAGTGAGTACTGTGGGCGGTTCCCTGGCCAATGTGTATAATGGGTGGGTGCTGGTGTGACGTTAGTGGGTGCTGAGCCAGCGAGTACTGTGGGTGGTTCCCTGGCCAATGTGTATAATGGGTGGGTGCTGGTGTGACATGGGTGGGTGCTGAGCCAGTGAGTACTGTGGGTGGTTCATTGGCCAGTGTGTATAATGGGTGGGTGCTGGTGTGACGTGGGTGGGTGCTGAGCCAGCGAGTACTGTGGGTGGTTTCCTGGCCAATGTGTATAATGGGTGGGTGCTGGTGTGACGTGAGTGGGTGCTGAGCCAGTGAGTACTGTGGGTGGTTCATTGGCCAGTGTGTATAATGGGTGGGTGCTGGTGTGACGTGGGTGGGTGCTGAGCCAGCGAGTACTGTGGGTGGTTTCCTGGCCAATGTGTTTAATGGGTGGGTGCTGGTGTGACGTGGGTGGGTGCTGAGCCAGCGAGTACTGGGGGTGGTTCCCTGGCCAGTGTGTATAATGGGTGGGTGCTGGTGTGACGTGGGTGGGTGCTGAGCCAGCGAGTACTGTGGGTGGTTTCCTGGCCAATGTGTATAATGGGTGGGTGCTGGTGTGACGTGAGTGGGTGCTGAGCCAGTGAGTACTGTGGGTGGTTTCCTGGCCAATGTGTATAATGGGTGGGTGCTGGTGTAACATGGGTGGGTGGGTGCTGAGCCAATGAGTACTGTGGGCAGTTCCCTGGCCAGTGTGTATAATGGGTGGGTGCTGGTGTGACGTGGGTGGGTGCTGAGCCAGCGAGTACTGTGGGTGGTTTCCTGGCCAATGTGTATAATGGGTGGGTGCTGGTGTGACGTGAGTGGGTGCTGAGCCAGTGAGTACTGTGGGTGGTTTCCTGGCCAATGTGTATAATGGGTGGGTGCTGGTGTAACATGGGTGGGTGGGTGCTGAGCCAATGAGTACTGTGGGCAGTTCCCTGGCCAGTGTGTATAATGGGTGGGTGCTGGTGTGACGTGGGTGGGTGCTGAGCCAGCGAGTACTGTGGGTGGTTTCCTGGCCAATGTGTATAATGGGTGGGTGCTGGTGTGACGTGAGTGGGTGCTGAGCCTGTGAGTACTGTGGGTGATTTCCTGGCCAATGTGTATAATGGGTGGGTGCTGGTGTAACATGGGTGGGTGGGTGCTGAGCCAATGAGTACTGTGGGCAGTTCCCTGGCCAGTGTGTATAATGGGTGGGTGCTGGTGTGACGTGGGTGGGTGGGTGCTGAGCCAGTGAGTACTGTGGGTGGTTCCCTGGCCAGTGTGTATAATGGGTGGGTGCTGGTGTGACATGGGTGGGTGGGTGCTGAGCCAGTGAGTACTGTGGGTGGTTCCCTGGCCAGTGTGTATAATGGGTGGGTGCTGGTGTGACATGGGTGGGTGCTGACCCAGCGAGTACTGTGGGTGGTTCCCTGGCCAATGTGTATAATGGGTGGGTGCTGGTGTGACATGGGTGGGTGCTGAGCCAGTGAGTACTGTGGGTGGTTTCCTGGCCAATGTGTATAATGGGTGGGTGCTGGTGTGACGTGGGTGGGTGCTGAGCCAGTGAGTACTGTGGGTGGTTCCCTGGCCAATGTGTATAATGGGTGGGTGCTGAGCCAGCGAGTACTGGGGGTGGTTCCCTGGCCAGTGTGTATAATGGGTGGGTGCTGGTGTGACGTGGGTGGGTGCTGAGCCAGTGAGTACTGTGGGTGGTTCCCTGGCCAGTGTGTATAATGGGTGGGTGCTGGTGTGACGTGGGTGGGTGGGTGCTGAGCCAGTGAGTACTGTGGGTGGTTCCCTGTTCAATGTGTATAATGGGTGGGTGCTGGTGTGACATGGGTGGGTGCTGAACCAGCGAGTACTGTGGGTGGTTCCCTGGCCAATGTGTATAATGGGTGGGTGCTGGTGTGACGTGGGTGGGTGCTGAGCCAGTGAGTACTGGGGGTGGTTCCCTGGCCAGTGTGTATAATGGGTGGGTGCTGAGCAAGCGAGATCTGTGGGTGGTTGCCCGGTCAGTGTGGCTGTCACTGCTGTACCCTCCTGTCAGGGTTGGCGGTGTGGGCACGCTGCGGTCTGGCTGTGAATAACATGGGGCCTTATGCAGAGATGGATGCAATGCGGATTATATACGCAGATCCAGCGATTGTTTGCGCAGCGATCGCATTGCGATTATGGACGCTCAGAGGAATCATCACTAAGTGAGTGACAGGCTGTCAGCGTTGGGGGTGGTGACGAGGCGTGTATGTCCGTGTAAATGCCGTTACATGGGATACGTGCATAAATCAGCCCTTGCCATCTCCTCCGCAGCATGAGAGCTGCCGAGTCTGCGGCTGGTCAGACCTTCCGCAAGGGCAAAATGGCCACTCCATGTGTGTCAATGTTACCGATATTTACGCAGGTATGCGGCGTCATACGCATATGAGAATGCATCCTTACGCTCGGGTGATCTTTGCAACCATTGGCAGAGTTTCGCAGCTACATTACTTGCGGTATTGCGGTTACGATGGCATTAGCGTCCATCTCTGAATCAGGCCCATAGACTGATGTAATGGTATTATACCCCAAAATGCAGCTGCCCCTGGCCTATATTGTCCCCTGTATTTCTCTGGGATGCCTCCAGGTGGCAGTAGCGGACACCACAAGCCTCCATTCTTTAGCGATCCCTGGAAGTTTTACTCACTGACTTTTTGACTCTTTACCGGACCGAGGGCAAAGGAATGACATATAAAATGTTCTCCCATGCCTACCCCATCTTCTGGGAAGAGATCGGACACATCTTCTGGGAAGAGACAACGCAGCATCTCCACGTCTTGGGAAGTTGCCAGAGAGAGCAGCTTTGCACCTGTGCACCTAAGTAGTGTTTTTGTGGAATTAGCGATTATGATGCCATTAGTGCTGGGAGCCGTGCCACCGACTGGTGGATACATGTTCAAAATAACTCTGGCACTTTGAAGTCTTATAACTGTACCCTCCTCTGAATGCACACAGTAGACTTCCCTGTTGATGTAAAAAAATGTCACAATTGATGTGGCTGCTAAACGTGGGATAATTCCCATCCGTTCCCCTTTAAAAAAAAAAAAAGAGGGAGAGAACCGTGCAGAGAGCTACAGACAATGAAATCCCATTTATCCAATGCATGATTTAGTTTTGAACTCTCCCCGTCAGACTTTTTTGTTCCTACGGCCAATCACAACACCGCGAGTTTCTCCAATGGTGAGCCTCCGGCGTTTCCAGACAGTTACTCTGCTGTTGATGACAAAGGCTTTTAACAACAGTCAGTTTGCAACACTGATCCGTACTGACCTGCGAGCCCTGTAACATGCTGGTAACAGTGCAAAGTTTACACCCCCACCACCACCACGCTGTCCCTATATGAACTCCAAAACATATCTCCCCCGCAGGAACCTTCCTGGGTATTTTTGAAGCTCTGTTAAAAGTGAGCAGAAGTATAAAAGACTGGTCAGACAAAAGCAAAATACAGCGTTACCTTTGAGCATCGCCGCTTCCAAGATCCCTTCAGCAGGACGATGGCCAAGGCAGAAACATGTTGAAAAATAACATAGGGGCGGCTGGAACGCAAAACGCTTCCCGCAAATGCCAAGGGGCTTAACATTAAGGCCACAGCACTGTCCTTACTTCACCCCGATGTGTCTAGGTATCGTTGCCGACATGTGTTTCTTGTTAGAAGATGTTGGGTGTGGGCTGGATTTGAGGTACTCCCATGGTAAGGAGTTTGCATAAAATAGGCTAGTTTTGTGGCCCGTGTGTGTAGGGAGGGGGGGGGGGGTGTTGGGTTCTCGGTGGAATCCCTATTGGCTCATAATGTTTATTGGGAATCCCGACTGGCACTCATTGGGGCCTCCTCAATGCGTCTGCACTTAGACAATCTGACTTGGAGCAGTGCAAGTTGCTCTCTGTGACCTGGGTGCATTCGCTTTTTTTCAGCCATTTACGCTTTCATTAACGAGTGATGGGCAGAAAATGGGCATGGGGCCTGATTCAGAGCCGGTCGCTATTTGCGCTCGCTCGTCCAGAAAATAGGGGTGGCTATTCAAATGAACCATTCGCTGTTTGCGGTCTGTTCACGCCTCTAGGTCTGAACGAGCGAACAAAACTTGCGGTCGTTTTTTGGGAAACGCCCCCTGGCCGCTCGCATCCTACGTCATGTCCGCTATTTATTAGATTAATCGATTACATCGAACAGGCTAAGAGCTGCTCGCTATTCTTGTGGTTGGTTTTTGCTACCACAATTTTGCGAGCAGTTCAGGCTAAAAAAACCCCCAGTGACGTGGTCAATGACGCTGCTGTTTTAATTATGCACACCCATAAAACGCCCGTTTTGACCTTTAAGCACGCCTGCGATCAGATCTCCACTCCCCGTTTTCAAGCACCTTCCCCTGTTATCACCCACATACGCCTCCTCCTGTTACTCAAATTATCAGGCACTCGCTATTTGGCGAGCACATGAATTTCGGCCGCACTGACTGGTTCGCGCATGCGTATAACGATCCGTACGCATGCGCAGTTGGGCAAACATCGCTCGGAGCGAACGAGCGGCCACTTACGAGCGGCTCTGAATCAGGCCCATGGTTTGTTCACTGGGTACACACAAGGTAGATCGGCTGAGCGCTGTGTAGCTCCAACCGGGCAAAATATACGCCCGGAAAGCGCACTGAATGCAAAATGCAGAGATGATGTAAGGTGGATGAACGACCAGGATGGTCCAGAGTTTACCAAAATATACACGTTTATAGGACTGTAAAATAAAAAAAAACATATGTAAACTGGAAGACACATGGTTTGCATTAGATTGCAGATGCTGGATGAAACCTGATGTGTCTACAACATCCAGTGCCCAGGAGGATGTGTAGAAGTATACTGTACCATTAATATCTCTGCTTAACATTTTACTGCCCAATAGGACAAACCTGCACTCCATCGTGTTCACATCACAGGTCTCTATCCGCTGCAGAACATCTTCCAGAGCTGTCAGTCTACGCAGGGGTGAGCGCTGACTGACTGCTCTATCGTACAAGAGGTTCAGGAGCAGCTGAGGGGAGCATGTGTGACGCCAGCAGGTTTAGCTGTACTTCCCCACCCTGCTGATGTGTTTTACTGGTCAAGGCTGTAACGCTGACAATTATTTAGCTACTAACAAAAATCTTGTTGCCGATCAGGAGTTAAAGTGGGACAGAGCTCCAAGAATAAGCCGTCTCTTATGGCGCTCTTACGTAGCAGACGCTCATTCATGCACACACCTGAAAGCCATAAATAGGGTGGTATATAAGGAGCTACAGCTGCAATCTTAGCGCTTGCTGGCTGGGGGGCGCTATGCTCTTGTCTCTCGGGGTGGGTGGTGCTGAGGGTCAGGTTTTCCATTGACATAGAATTATCCTTCCCCCCCCCCCCCCCCCCCCCCGATCGTCTATTTATTTTTGAAGGCGTGAAATGTAGCCGGGCGCAATAATCAATAAGTGCAGACCCCCCCCAATGCCTTTCAGGATCCTTATCCGCGTTCAAATCTGTGTATTGGCTTAATCTCCATACTAACTAAACCAAGAGAGTGAGGGGATATCTAGGCTGTGCTTGATACAGGTGGCGCACTGTGTCTTTGAATGTTTATGCTGAATTGGCCTTAGAATTGCAGCTTTTTGCACAAGGCCAATCGGAACGTCTCGCGATTTTTGCGATATTTAGCGCAGATTCGGATTTATCTTATTGGCTATCCAAAATACGTGATACTACAAGTTTCGTAGTGTTCCTTCTAGGGTGAACACAGAAAAAAGAAAATTGGCCCCCAGCACACTGCAGATAAATCAAAAATACTTGAATCCTACATGATAATAGAAATTCAGAGGTATTGGTTTACATACATTTGCAAATATATGAATAAGCGCTGGGCCGATGTCAAGGCTCCTCTATACCAGCGTCCCTAACATTAAGGGGTTCACGTCCGAGAAGCAAGGCACCCCAAAAAATTCCAGCCAAGGACCATCCCCAGGGCATCACACGAAAAGGGTAAAAAAGGTGATAGTGAAGTGTAAAAGGATAGATGTGTAAAGATAAATTAATAAGTGTTAATGAAATGTAAAAGAATTAAAATGACATAAATAATATACAAACGCTGGGGGGCAATTTTCTTTTTTCTGTGTTCAGTGTAAACCCCGCCCTTTACAAGCACCTGTAGTATATCATTAAGCTGATTGAGCAACTACCATATTTTTTGCTTCCTTCTAGGGTGGCCAGAGCGGGGCTCAGTCAGGGGCGTGGTCACTAGGAAAGGGGGCGTGTCCTGAGACGTGCCCCCTTTTAATCTCTGTAGGGGGCGTGCCCAGCACACATGGAGATGCAGGGCTGCCCTTTAAGCTCTCCCGCTGTATGACTATTCACTCGCCGGGAAGAGCCGGCAGCCGGAGCAAGCCGAGACAGCGCTGTAGGCTGTCAGCATGGCGATCCCAGTAGGACGCTGGATAAGGGGCAGGGCGCATTTTGACTTCTAAAAAAGTGAAAGAAGCCTAGCGAGAACGCTAGATTCGGTTTTCAGATCCATAAGTAACCGAGCCAAAACCGAACCGCTCTAGTTATCAGAATGAAACTAAACGTCCGCCAGCCAAGTTATGGGGGAAAATATCCTCTCGTTGTGCAGGGAGGAAAGACCTGTGCACACTCCCGCAAAGGAAACGGACCCCCTTTACATGTGTCCTCTACATCCCCCTTATCCAGTCAATGTAAACCTTTCATGTTTGTGCATCCATCCACATTAATGTAGGTCTCCCATCTGCCAACCCTTCCAGTCATATGGTACAAAAATAGAGGTGCTGCCAACTTGGCCCATAAACCCATAAAACTGGGTGCAGTAGTGCAAATGTAGACGTGCGAAGTCACAATGGAGCACCTGCACTCTGGCTTCGCACCTTCTCTGCCGTTTGACCATCGGGTGTAGTTTCGATTACACGCGAGCTGAGTATATAAGCGCAACTACAGTAGCTGATTTCTGCTTCCCCTTCATGATGTGGGACGGATCCTCACAGAAATATGGCAGCAGCAATGAGCAAATCCTAAAATATTTTCTGAGTAAATCCAGCTGTTGTGCTACCTGCATAAAGGCAAAATAGTACCTGGTGCCACAACATGTGGCAATACGTGGTTCATGGAACAAATGACCTATCAGCATGCTCAGCGTCCTTTGTAATAATGCTGGGCCGCCCTGGCTGCCCGTAGTTATGGCCAGCAGTCCCGCCCGTTCAGATCTGCGGCTTTCCCTCCGTCTAGTAAAGCGAGGCGCGCGTGGAGTGGCTGGGAGGTTGCGGATACGCAATCCAATGAATGATCCCTACGTGAGGGCGGAAGGACCTTTTTTAAATTAATTTGCAGATCTCAGCGACCTCCTCCCCAGAGACCGGCCTCCAATTTTTTCATCCCGGGCTGGCCGGGTTTACGCAGTGACCCTACTCCCGTATGTACAGCCAAATCCCGGTCTCCCACATTACAGATGAAAAGATTAAAAGCTATTTTTTTTTTTGCCAGCAAAGTAAATATCAGAAAAGAAGGCGGGTGCTCTGTTTCATTAATTCGATTGTAGAGAAAACAACAGCTACTCAGTGTAACAATAATAGTAATGGTAGGAAAGCGAGACTAGCGCTCCCTGGCAGCCAGCCTGGCTTGGATGAACCTTCCTCCTAACCTCAGAAATCCAAATAAGAAAAGTAAGCAGAATTAAACATTCCTGCGAGATGCCCCAGAGAGACCTGTCAGGGGAAGTCGGAGACTCTGTAACCGGACACCCATTTGTGGCAGCCTCAACTTCATTATTTTAAGTACCGTCTTAGACTCAAGTTTAGACCCTTGACGTTCCCGGCTGAGCCGCGCGCTCTGCGCCAAGTCTGCTAGTTCTGTGCCCTCACTGCGGGCGTGCCAGTTGGTCAGGTATTAGGGTGAAGGGGATGACCCATTGTCACAATCAGCTAAAATGAAGCCATGAGCACATTGCATATCAGAGAGTGGAGATCATCTTCTCTGTTACCGATAACATGGAAACTGAATCAGAATAACCTGTAATGTGATGCTCTTTCTTCCTTCAAAATGCCTCATATTCCATCCTATTTTATGACCCTATACCGACTGGTTTATCTAATGCTGAGGTTCTCAAGAGCCGTCCTCAAGGCTCTTTAACAGTGCAGGTTTTAGAGATATCCATGGTTGAGCACAGGTGGTTAAATCAAATTGTCTGAAGTACTAATTAAGTCACCTGTGCTCAACCATGGATATCTCTAAAACCTGCACTGTTGGGGAGCCTTGAGGACCACATTTAGAAACCTCCGATCTAATGACTCTATACCAGATGCTCCATCCATCTAAGGAATGGGTATGAAATACCGCCGGCCGCATGGGCGGCGGTTCAATTCCCGTCAGCGGCAGCCCGACAGGAGCAGAGTGCAACGCAGCGGAAGCCCGACAGCACTGGAAATCCCGATCGTGGATAGGTAAGTATCCACTAACCTAACCCCCCTAACCCTAACCCTCCTTAGGGGTGCCTAACCCTAACTTCCCCCCCCAAGTGCCTAACCCTAATCACCCCCGGGGGTGCCTAACCCTAACCCTCCCTCCCCCTAGCCTAACCCTAACCCTCCCGGGGGGGTGCCTAACCCTAAGTCCCCCCCGGGAGCCCTAAACCTAACCCTCGCCCCCCCCCACGCGGCTGTCCGCTCGCGGCGCCCGGCATCGCTACGATCGTGATACCGGGCGCCGGTCTCCCGGCGTCGGGGAAATGTGGGCGTCTACATCTAGACGCCCGGCATTTCACCCTTGCCGGGATAAGACAGTCGGGAAGCCGGCTGCCGGTATATAGGCAGTCGGCTTCCTGATTGCTTCCCCCATCTAATGACTCTATACCGGATGCTCCATCCATCTAACGACTTTATACCGGATGCCCCATCCATCTAATGACTCTGTACCGGATGCCACATCCATCTGACGCTGTACCGATCGCTCCATCCACCTAATGACTCTATACCGAACGCTCCATCCACCTAATGGCGCTAAGCCGAACGCTACACCAATCGCTCCACCTAATGGCGTTATACCGAAGGCTACACGTAATGAAGCTATTCCAATTGCTCCAGCAATTGGCGATATACTGGACACTCCATCTGAGGATGCTTTACTGAATGTCCACCTGGTTACTCTACAAAGAACGCTCCATTTAACCGATGAAGGCTAGCACGCTCACTGCGGGAGGAAGGCAAAGGTATCAGGATATAAAAGGTAGCAGGCCATTATCCCTCGATAGAACGATCTCATCCATCCTACAGGTGATGGAAACACAGCTAGGATGGCACCCTAAGGGACAGAAGCGCCGGTCTTAGTCAGATGGCTCGCCAAAATGTTTAAGACACCAATTCGAGGAATGGACAAAATCATTACATAACGCAAATGTAAAATCTGGAATCAAGTTTCTGCCTAGGAAGCGTTGGCAAGTAATTTCTACACGCCAGCGATCTCACCGTACAGGACCATTGCCGAAGAAGTCCCACCTTGGGTACTGTTTAAATTATGGACCTGAAAGTGATGCAGATGATGTAAGATTTAACACAACAAAGCACAACATCCAAATATCATGGCGGGTGGCCTCAAAACGTTTCTCCTCCACAAGGCCCGTGACACTCGTCAGCAAGAGAACAGTAAGCGAGTCAGAGGTCCCTCTGTCAGCATGATGATAACCCCATACACAGCCAAAGCCTCTCTGCCAGTGCCATGGGGCGATAAGGGCAACATCCTACCGCTGACCTACAGTACGGCTTAAATCAGGGTAATAATTAGCTGCACAAATGTTGCGTTTTTCTTCTTATGATCTGTGATAACAATCTGTTCCCTGGACGTCGATGGAAGACAGAATACAGCCACTTTCATCCTCAGGGTTCCTTCACCCTGAGTCATATATCTGCAGTGTTCTGCGCACCCTTAGGGTCTGTTGATCCTGCTGCTGCTGTAGACACGTCCAGCGGAGAGATCTGCGGTGCCCGTCACCCACAAGAATATGATGGATGTGCCACAATTTTTTTTTACCATGCTGCATGTTGCGACATGCCAATCTGGCACAGTTTAGGGATCAATCCCTTACTGGCATTATAGCCACATTGGTCCTATGCCGATATTCACGCAAACGGCCGGCGTGTCTGAGTCGCCCCAGGCATGCATCCCCGTCTTAGTCCGTACAGATTTGGACGCGCGATATTAGCAATGTCAGGGGGATTTCGGGACAGTGACTGGGAGATAACGGGGCACTAAGATGTTGCATCTTTTGGGAGTGTCACGGGCGTAAATTTCGATGGCGTGACCTAAAGCAATATTTCAGCATGTGAGGACACTGAATTAGCCCCATCGTGTTCCGCTTGGAATGTCATTTGAGTAATCTGGTTATGTGGATGAGCCCTTGGGAGGTTATACACAGGCAATCAAACGCTGCGCCGGTCTTGTGTTTTTAACACAGCGTCAAAGCATGCGAATGTAAAAATACAATCCATCTTGTCCTGCGTCCGTGCCCAATTGCTGTCATACTTTCATGTGCCTGCATTAGCGAGGACTTCAGAACAAACGCACGCACTTGCCCATTGGTCTTTATGCGAGCGTGATATGCGTTTTTAGCGCTAAAGAGTTAACAGGCATGGTTTAACCAACATTTCACTGTGGACACAGTGGCGATGTCACACGTAAGCTCAGACGGCGCCGTGTTGAGACGGAGGCACTGCGGCTGTCATAGGGCTGCTGCATGTACGATTGTACAACCGATGGTGGAGTCTAAAGACGCAATTGCACCGCTGCAAGTGGGGATCTTCTAGTGAACATAGTCGGTCGTGGCATTAGTATAAAGCCACGTCCAGCTCAGTATCAGGCCATTTCATTCTCCCATGTACGTGGGTGGTCCATACATTGTTAGTTGGGTGTTACCTGTATAAAGCCGTCTGAAATGAATGGATTGTTGAAATAAATGGACCATTAAAATGAATAGGCCATTGAAATGAAGGGGGTTTTTCTTTTGGTTTCACATTATTAGTATTTCAGTTAATCTTTGTGTGATCAAAGCATGAAATTTGCAGAGTTTTCCTTGTGGCCAGCCAAGCAGATCGCAGCTAGTGTGGGGAACCAAATGCAATTGGCTGTGATGCTTTCACCGCCTGTACTACGCCCCTTCGTAACCGGCCCATGGTCGCATAAACGTAGGCCAAGCTTAATTTGGCAGCCGCCCATAGCAGTAGCTGGGGCATGCACCAATATGTGCCCAAGGCAGTGGCGTCCCTCCCCGCGGTGACACCCGGTGCGGGGAGGGATGCCTTGAGCGCGGCGGAGCCGCGCACTCTGCCGAAAAGGGGCGTGGTCTCGGTGGAGGAGGCGTGGCCTTGGGAATGGGGCGTGGCTTCGCGTCCTGAGACCGCCAGCACTTAGTTATCAATGGGGGGCCCCAAGGCTGACCAATAGCCATATTTGGTGGAAGAGGCGCAGTTGTGATTGAGACTCACGTTATTCAAAGTGTCTGGACGGTGATTAGAAGGCGGCTATTAGGACGCACGAAGATGCGCCGTCTTATGGGCGTGTTATGGGAGGGTCGCAAGCACGTCGCTGAGCTGGTTGCAAACTCAGGTGCCTCATCTGATGGAGAATCTGCACCTAGAATGGGGTTGGTGGAGTTTTGATGGTGCGTCAGGCGGTATTACAGGGTCTAACGATGCTGAAAGTGGGCGTCTCATTCCTTGCACATGCACGGATGTACGCCAGGGAAGGGCTTGTAGCGGCATTTGCATAAAGACCCGGATGAGGCAGCCTCCGAATCGCCCCAATATGTACTTTCCGCGGTGTACAAGATTCTTATGAAGGCCCTAAGACGTCACCTGTTGCGGGAATAGCAGCACATGCACACGGTGAATCTGCGGTCTGACGAGCTGCGCGCACAGCACATTAAGAGGTTTATTTATCAAGCAGTGAAAGCATGGAGAAGTGGACCAGTGGAGATGTTGCCCGTGGCAACCAATCAGCTTTGAAGTAACATTCATTAAGTACAGTCTATAAAATAGGTAGGAGCTGATTGGTTGCCCTGGGCAACATCTCATCAGCTTTGAAATAACATTCATTAAGTACAGTCTATAAAATAGGTAGGAGCTGATTGGTTGCCATGGGCAACTTCTCCACTGGTTCGCTTCACTTAGTTTTTCACTACTTGATAAATAAATCCCTAAGCCTGTCTGTGCCGTTGCCCTGCAATACATCACACACACTTGTGTGCTAGTAAAGAGCTCGGAGACATCTGTCTTGGAAACAGAATTAGCTGAAGCCAGGGGATCTATCAGGTTGTGGTCTGAGGCCACTGATCTCACCGTTGTGTCATCACCTGGCCGGCATGAGTCACTGTACATCTGCCGGTCTCTTATTCATGGGATGGATGTCCCTGGTACATGCCGAGCTGTGTCTGGGGGATATTTCCTGCATGTGCGCTCACCGGGATGTTCTCATCCACCATTCATCTCGGGGCACTTGGACTTGTGCTATCTTCTGTCAGGGACACAAAACAGCTTTTTCTCTGTAATTCCCTCTGAGATTATAAAGTGTAACGTGTCCCTAATTGACTGTAAATTATCGGTCGGGCTCCGACGTAACCCCTGAGAGGCATTAGTACATGGAAAACATGTCTTTGGTGGTCCTTTTTGTGGCTTTTAATGTACACAGAGAGAAAAAAAAAACTTTTTGGAAGAGGCCCGTTTTTTGTTTTCTTCCCCGAAGTCCATCTGTCTCTCGTCTCCTGGCTGGACACAGCCCTCCCCTTTCTCAGAAACTTTTGGGGGAGGGGGGGGGTGAGGATCCGCAGCTGGGATTAGGCCTCATGTAATGCATATATGGCTAATAGGGAATGAGTCAGCGTGTAGGGTAAACATGGTCGGTTGTTCACCTCGGCTACTCCCACACTGGTGAGAGGATTGGGAGAGTTGTGGCTAAGCAAGGAACCCCCTACCCCCATTAATCAGACTTAGCCTTGCAAAAGTTCCCACGTCTTCTGTTTTGACTTAGGACCCTCCCGTGGCCAAAATATTTGAGAAGCACGAGGAGATGGGGCTCGTTTCCACTGCGGAGTTAGTCATCCCTGGCTTCAGATGTTCTCCATTTGGGTGCGCAGATAATAGCTGACTGCTCCTGAAGACTTTGCTGATTAGGGCGAGAGGAGGGGACAGTTTAGCGAATATCCTTCGGCCTTTGCTGACCTCGCATTTCCGTACCCTAGAATCTCTGACAATGTATCCGACATACAGGGCCGGATTCATTTCATATACCGTCCATCTCACTCTGCATAAGGTACACTCCTTAGGAGGTTTCAGGGATTTTTGCGCACGTGCGATAGCAAGCAAATTGCTCAACTCCGTGAAAATTCCTGATAAAGCTGCTGGTACTCTAGAAGTTATTACTTCAGTATTAATTAGAACAGAGGATGTGTATCATCATTGCTCATTCATTCCAAACTTGGATTGTACTATCTTCTAGAGCAGGGTTGATACAATGTATCATTTAACAATAGCTATCAGCAGTGGCGTAACTAGGGTATTTGGAGCCCAGGGCAAATTTGAAAAGGGAGGCCCCCCCCTCCCTGATGTGCGCGCACGGCGAAAAAATGGGCGTGGTCACTTAAAAATGGAGCGTGTCGACATGACCCACCCCTTTATTTTTACACTGAACATTCCTATCCATATGCACCTTAACCCCAGTAGTACCCCTTATACAGTACCCCCAGTATGCAGTTGTGGTCCCTCTTATGCAGGCCCATAGTAGTGCCCCTTATACAGTATCCCCAGTAGTGGTCCCCCCAAATGCAGTGCCCCATGTAGTGTTCCCCCTTATGCAGTGCCCCCAGTAGCAGTCCCCACAATTCAGTGTGCCCAGTAGCGTTATACCCTTATGCGGTGCCCTTTATATGGTGTCCCCCCCTATGCAGTGCCTTTATATATTGCCCCCAGCAGTAGTCCCCCCCCCCATGCAGTTTTCCCAGTAGTGGTCCCCTTATGCAGGCACCCTGTAGTGATCCCCCCTATCCAGTGCTCCCTGTAGTGGCCCTTCCTATTATTGCCCCCAGTAGTGGTCCCCCGAGTGCAGTGCCTCTACTTGTAGGCCCCTTTTATAATTCCCCCAGTGGTAGTTCCCCCCCAAGTAGTAGTCCCCAGTAGAGGTTCCCCCTCCCGATTAAGTGCCCCCAGTAGTAGCCCCCCCCAGTAGAGGTCCTCCCAATAATGGTGCCCCCACCCCCAGTAGAGGTCCTCCCAGTAATAGGCACCCCCGTTCTGCAGATAGGTTAAAAAAAAATATATATATGAATGTATGTATGTATGTATGTGTATATGTATATATATGTATATATATATATATATAAACATACTTACCTGCTGCTCCGTTCCGCGCCGCCACCCGCCAGTCCTCCCGGGCTGGCGCGCTCAGCATTATGGGACAGACGTCATAACGTCAGTCCCATTACCCACTGCAGGAGCCGGACTCTCATTGGCTGCTGTTTAACACACGCATCGCCGCCAGTGCTGGCGGCGATGTGTGTGTTATGCACAGCCTGAGCCCGCCTCCTGGCGCTATTGGGCAAGCGCTCAGGGGGAGGGAACGGGCTCAGGCGTGCAGCACAGGACTGGCGCTGGAAGCCTAGCGCCGGTCCTGTGTAAATGTGTAGCGCCAAC
Source organism: Taudactylus pleione (assembly GCA_031769625.1). Lineage (NCBI taxonomy): Eukaryota > Metazoa > Chordata > Amphibia > Anura > Myobatrachidae > Taudactylus > Taudactylus pleione. The sequence continues at coordinate 198,865 of JAUIMM010002157.1, read as the reverse complement.
CGCAATCACTTAGGTCGGCGCTACACTTTTGGCTAACTAGGGCGGGCCGGACCGTGGCCGGCGGCGCCGCCGGTCCACGGCGCCCAGGGCACGCACCCTGCCCGACCCTCCCCTAGTTACGCCACTGGCTATCAGTTACCATGTTGCAATTATTTTTTATATGGTGAAGGCTTATAGGGGTATTCAATATGGAGCGAAAACTCAGTTTCTGCGAACTTTTCGCTCGGATGACGTCATTTTCGCCACTTGGACTCTTCCACCGTATTCAATTTGAAAACTTTTCACCGGTGCGAAAATTGCATTCGACCCTGCAAAAAGTATCACCAAGGAATGGGTGGCGAAAAAAAGTGCAGAATTGGGGTTTTGGGGTGCAACATTTCGGAAACCACCCTGCATCCTTCAGACAGTCCCCCAAAGGTAAACTGTGTCAAAACATTTAAAAAAAAAACCTCAGAAGATCCCAAAAAAAGCACTTTCATTTTGGGGGCGAAAAAAAAATCGGGGGGCACAAAGTTAAAAACTAGCGAACTACAATCTAGGGGGGTCCCCAAGTATGCCCCAGGTGTTTTTTTCATTACAGATGTTTGCGTCAGGTGGATTTTTCACGTTTTTTAAAACTTCACTTTAGCAACTTTTAAATCTGCTCACCCCCATTTTCATGTACCCCAAATTTGCTGAGATAAGTTATTTTCTGCAAAAAAACCTTCTAAATACTATTCTTCCCCACCTTCCCAGATCCCCAAAATAGCAGCTATCGAGCCCGTTTAAAGACCCCAAAAACCTTCAGCAGGGCTAGTCGGGGGTCTCCAGAGTGATCCCCCATGTCAGCATCTTTTTGGGGGTGTTGGGGTGATTTCCCCAAAAATCAGCAAAGTTTTCGCTGACTTCACTTTCGCCGGGTGCCGTTTTCGACGATTTCATATTGAATACGGGTATAATCGGTGGCACGCGCGATACTTTTTCGCCGGCAAAAGCTCCGATGTGCGGCGAAAACTTTGGCACGCATAGACGGCGAAGTTTACCTTTCATATTGAATACCCCTCTTAATCTGTTCCAAAGTTCATAATATTGCAGTCACTTATTCTGCCCATGGATGTGTTGTCCAGTTAATATATGTGACTAGCTTCACCAAATGTACTCATATAATTCATGATTCTCTATATATCAACTATCAGTTAACCCTTTGTTCGAGGCATGCACTAAATGTAGTTCTATTCTCCTAGTAATGTTATTCCTGGTTGATGGAACCCATAGGGACCGTCATTAGAATCACATAATTTAGTTACTAACATGTATACCCTGACATAAATCTCATATACTTGGAGCAGTACTAGATGTGCTATATAAGCTTTTTCAAAATGTAATAGACATGAGTGACCCTGAGCCGAGAACCTGCTTTGCATATTTTTGTTTATGAAATGAGTGGGAGTGGCTTTCTGCTTTCCCGACTAATATAAGCTGTAATTCCCCCATAGGCTCCAATAGATTAGTGCTCTCATAGGTACATTTATTTAAAAACAAGGATTTTGCCTCGCTCTGTATATCTGATGAGTACTACCAATGACAACGTTGCGATTGCCAGCAGTCAACCTCATCGGCGGCATGGCTCGCCAGCTTTTGCTGTGAGTGGCTATCCTCGTGCCTTTGCATGAAGATGCCTGTTAAGCGAGTATCGCGGAAGCACTTGTACAGCCGCAACCCCTCCTGTTATCGCCAGATGATCATTTTTGGCATCCATCTTCGTAAGAACAATCCTTGTGTAAGGTGACTGTAAAATTGGGTACACACTAGCCGATTTTTTTTTTTTTTTTAAATGATATGCCAATTTCCGATGGATAGGAACGTGAAATCGTTCAGGTCGTCCAGTGCGCGCTTCCACCGGGGCGCCCGTCGCATCCTCAGATCTGCCGTACATGCTGGTCAGTCTGAGGATCTGACTGACCACCCCATGCATTTGGATTGGCAGGGGAGCGACCTATCGTGCGGTCGTTCACCAGATCGTGTGGTGTGTACGGACCGCACGATATGGCGTTATGTCTGCGCTGCCGGCAGCCAGGTACACATGTTGTCTAGTGTGTACCCAGCTTAAGCCTGTTGTCTGCTATGTAACTGACATTACCCAGGAGACCAGTCTCCTATGCACCGGAAAGGTTATTGGTCTCATGTTTAGACGGCAATGTAGCGGACGGTTGATGCGCTGACATTTAGCACCTGATGGGACATGCTGAGATTTGTAGTTCAACCACAGTTTGCCGACCTCTGCTTTAGGGTGTCCCCCTGCCCTGCAGACTCTCCTACCCTGTCTCCCGCAGTAGAGTATACTGGGGGACTTGACTCCCCTCCAAGTGGATTGCTTTGCTGTGGTGATCCCGAGCCATGTACTGGGCAGGCACGGAGCGGTTACATCTCACAGTGAATATTATAATTTTAGCTGGCAGGGAAGAGGCTTATTCCTTCCAGCACATGACTTTCCCGTGAGGTTTCCCACTGAGAGTCTGGAGTTAACTTTTTTTTTTTCATTGCCGTTTTGTGTTACAGGCGTAAAGGAGATTTACAGGGCCCCTAAACAGTGGGAATCCCTTAATTCAGCAGCTGAGATGTGAAATGCTCCATCTCTCCCACAATTTAGCCGGCCCTTGCAGCACGTTCGCCATTTTCCCACCTGCTATAGCTAGAGAGCCTACATTTATAAAAAAAAAAAAAAGGCCAACATAAAACAACAAATATGGGCCCTCATTCAGAGCCGTACGCTCTGAGCAGAGCGCACGCTCTGAATGAGGGCCGGGCTCCATTTTCATGGAGCGTCCTCCTGGACGCTCGTATAGCTGTGGGTCACCACCCACAGGCTATACGAGCGTGCTTTTTGATGGCCGCGATGGTCGAGACCATCGCGACCATCGAAATTGCGAGCCGGAGCCTGCGGTTGAGGTTTTCAACCGCAAGCTCCGGAGTGATTTTGGCTCTATCAGAGCCAAAATCACTCCCACTGACATCATGTCAGTGGGCCGGCTTCTGACGGGAGGCGTTCCCGTGGGAACGCCCCCGTCAGGGAGGCACGCCCACCAAAGGGGGCGTGCTGTCAATCAACATTGACAGCACGCCCCCTTTGATCGGACACAACGAGCGAAGGACTTTCCTTCGCTCGTCGCGTCTGGCGCATGCGCACGACGGAGCTCCCTCCGTCGTGCGCATGCTCAGTGCATAACATCGACCCACTTGCGAGCGGACAGCCGCTCGCGAGTGGGTCTGAATCAGGCCCATAGATGCTATAGCACGTGGAGGAATGGCGAACGTGCTGCTGTTGAGCCTCTAATTCATGAAATGAGTGTTTCTGTGAGTGAGAAGAGTGTGGGGGAGGAGCATCGACAACTCGGCTGTGTGTCTAGGCAGCGCCCACCTGCATAAGCGCAATGGTGGCAGAAGTGGACCAGTGGATAATAATGTAATAGATCAGGTTTGCGCCAAAGTAAAGTGAAGATAACGGTATCTTCCTTCATGGCTTAATGCTCAGTGATGTCACTGTGTCCAAGTGGCCGCAGCGTTCCTTCATCCCGCTAAATGGCTGCCGCTAACAGGGAACCAACATTTTGAATTGGCCCCTCTTCCCCCTTCTAAAGAGACGCCTTTCTCCATGGCAGTTGTTCATATTATGCACCATAGGAGTGCCCTACTTATTTGTAAACCTTATAGGAGAGCCCTGGGTGACATTATGCCACCTAGTGCCCCCAATTCATGTTACATTGTAGTTTCCCAAATGAACAATATCCCACAGTGCCCTCAGTACACATGATGCCCCACAGTGCCCTCAGTACACATGATGCCCCACAGTGCCCTCAGTACACATGATGCCCCACAGTGCCCCCAGCACACATGATGCCCCACAGTGCCCCCAGCACACACGATGCCCCACAGTGCCCTCAGCACACATGATGCCCCACAGTGCCCCCAGCACACATGATGCCCCACAGTGCCCCCAGCACACATGATGCCCCACAGTGCCCTCAGCACACATGATGCCCCACAGTGCCCTCAGCACACATGATGCCCCACAGTGCCCTCAGCACACATGATGCCCCACAGTGCCCTCAGCACACATGATGCCCCACAGTGCCCTCAGCACACATGATGCCCCACAGTGCCCTCAGCACACATGATGCCCCACAGTGCCCTCAGCACACATGATGCCCCACAGTGCCCTCAGCACACATGATGCCCCACAGTGCCCTCAGCACACATGATGCCCCACAGTGCCCTCAGCACACATGATGCCCCACAGTGCCCTCAGCACACATGATGCCCCACAGTGCCCTCAGCACACATGATGCCCCACAGTGCCCTCAGCACACATGATGCCCCACAGTGCCCTCAGCACACATGATGCCCCACAGTGCCCTCAGCACACATGATGCCCCACAGTCCCCTCAGCACACATGATGCCCCTCAGTGCTTAGAGGGCAATTCCGAGAAGCTGTAAACCGCTTTGTGGTGGGTGCAGTGAAGTCGGGCACCAGAGGTGGGACCCTCTAAGCCGCTGAACCCCATAGCAATGGCACCCACTATAGCCACGGCCATAGCCGCTAATGTGACTAGCCAGCAGGCACACTTTAAGGTACTAGGGCACGTGAGCTTAGGCAGTACCAACCTAGCAAGATCTTACAGATACAATTATGACCGTTAGAGGGGAGGATATAACGTACAGCAGCCTTCCTGTCACATCCCAGAAGGGCATCGCAGCCAGCCTTGTTCAGAGATCTGTTGCAGGAAATGGCTGATAACAGAGAACAGTAGCTGAAATGCTGCCTTTTAAACACAATATTTGTATATATTACGGTGGTGTCAGGCAGGCTGTTTTGCCCGCTGGAAATACCCCTCAACTGTCCGGATTTAGGCACGTTGTCCTGTGAGATCAGGACAGCTGTGAGACGTGCTCCGCCAATGGGTGCCCTTATAGCAGACTGGCATGGCAGGGTAGTTTTAGGGGAGGAAAGAGAGGCACAGCGCAATATAACATGACCCTGTCCCCTCATTGCATGTCCACCGTGATTAGTAAATTGCTAAAGAGTGAGGTATAGAAAAACTCTGGTGTTCATAACCCCCCCCCCCAATCGCTGTCGTAAGACGCCATAAACTGGGGTGGAGGGGAAACTCTAACCCCCGTCACACAGGAACAACCTTAGTAAGATGGCTGTACTATTCCATCTGACATATCCCTAATATTCATAGTGCCTGCCCGGCACCACCTTTATTAGGAGTTCCATGTAATGTCCGTTATGAGACTGTCAGTGCTGTGACTCTTCCCTCCCCGGAAGGCGTTGTGTAAGGACCCGGGTCTCTGACTTCCAGGCTATTCTTGTGCTGAGAAAGTTTTGTGTTTCCTCAGGAAAAGGCGCCTGAGTGAGAAATGCTCGGCGTGGCCAGGGAGGGGCCTGAGCAGGAATCTCCGTCTTCCCGGGAATTAAAGCCACTCTGTACATTGTCATAGTCTTCCCAACAGGGATGGGCACAAACACAGGTTTTTCGGTAATTGCCATGTGTCTCCTGTGCCCATTACCGTAGCACCCAAAATATATATCCTTCCTCTTTATAGCATTGGATTTCCCTATATGGGAGGGGGTGTGCAGGATTATGATGTGCAGGAGATAACTCCAGCGCTGGCATCCTGGTGTCTGTGCCTAGGTGAATCCCTGGACGGAGGCCTGAATATCCGTCTGTAGGGCAGGAATCAGCGGTGCAGGTCGTAGGAAATGACGAAGAGGCACTCAGTGCACATATAAGCGTTACTGCATACATTTTGCAGCTTACCGATTCACCTATATCCACTCTTACAGTAAACTGTTACCGATTCACCTACAGTCAGGTGCATAAATATTGGGACATTGACAGAATTTTCATATTTTGGCCTCTATTCACCACCAGAATGGCTTTGAAATGAAACAAACAAGATGTGCTTTAACTGCAGACTTTCAGATTTAATTTGAGGGTAATTACATCCAAATCAGGTGAACGGTGTAGGAATTACAACGGTTTCTATATGTGCCTCCCACTTTTTAAGGGGCCAAAAGTAATGGGACTATTAACTCAAAAGCTATTTCATGGACAGTTGTGGGCTATTCCCTCGTTATTTCATTATCAATTAAGCAGGTAAAAGGTCTGGAGTTGATTCTAGGTGTGACATTTACATTTGGAATCAGTTGCTGTCGACTCTCAATATGAGATCCAAAGAGCTGTCACTATCAGTGAAGCAAGCCATCATTAGGCTGAAAAATCAAAACAATCCCATCAGAGAGATAGCAAAAACATTAGGTGTGGCCAAATCAACTGTTTGGAACATTCTTAAAAAGAAAGAAGGCACCGGAGAGCTCAGCAACACCAAAAGACCTGGAAGACCACGGAAAACAACTGTGGTGGATGACAGAAGAATTATTTCCCTTGTACTTGTACCAGAGTGATGGGAAGAGAAGAGTATGGAGAAGGAAAGGAACTGCTCATGATCCAAAACATACCACCTCATCAGTGAAGCATGGTGGTGGTAGTGTCATGGCGTGGGCATGTATGGCTGTCAATGGAACTGGTTCCCTTGTATTTATTGATGATGTGACTGCTGACAAAAGCAGCAGAATAAATTCGGAAGTGTTTCAGGCAATATTATATGCTCATATTCAGTCAAATGCTTCAGAACTCATTGGACGGCGCTTCACAGTGCAGATGGACAATGACCCGAAGCATACTGCAAAAGCAACCAAAGAGTTTTTTAAGGCTAAAAAGTGGAATGTTATGCAATGGCCAAGTCAATCCCCTGACCTGAATCCGATTGAGCATGCATTTCACTTGATGAAGACAAAACTGAAGGGAAAATGCCCCAAGAACAAGCAGGAACTGAAGACATTTGCAGTAGAGGCCTGGCAGAGCATCACCATGGATGAAACCCAGCGTCTGGTGATGTCTATGCGTTCCAGACTTCAGGCTGTAATTGCCTGCAAAGGATTTGCAACAAAGTATTAAAAAGTGAAAGTTAGATTTAGGATTGTTTAATTTGTCCCATTACTTTTGGCCCCTTAAAAAGCGGGAGACACATATAGAAACCGGTGTAATTCCTACACCGTTCACCTGATTTGGATGTAATTACCCTCAAATTAAATCTGAAAGTCTGCAGGTAAATCACATCTTGTTTGTTTCATTTCAAAGCCATTGTGGTGGTGAATAGAGGCCAAAATATGAAAACTGTCAATGTCCCAATATTTATGCACCTGACTGGTACAGACCAGAGGCGGCTGAGTGTGGACGCAGGCTCCGGCCATCGCGCTCCACCTGACCGCCGGGGAGAATTTGGTGCGGGAAACCAGCGTCCCAGGGGTTGTTAATCGGCAAGGGGAGACAGCTTCCCTTCGGCTCTCCACTGCGATCTGGCTTCCCTAAGCTGCTCTCCTTCTTCGGCCACACTCCCCCCTGAGGTCTCCGGCGGCCATTTTCTTCATGGTGCAGTCACAGCTCTCCCAGGACAAGGCGTGGTCCAGTCCCCCTGCATACCTCTCCCCATGGTCAGCGTATGTAGCACTATATCTTACCAGCAGGGCCGCCAAGAGCCAAGGCGGGCCCCGGTAATAGGGGGCGTGGCCTAATCTTTGGACGCGTGGCCACGCCCCCTTGCCGGGAAAAAAATTAAATTACAAAATTTGCAGAGCCCCCTCAGCCCAGCGCAAAGCCAAGGGGGGCGCGATCAGTGTGATCGCTCCCCCGCACAGGCATAGGAGACTGCTGCAGTCTCCAACTGCAGCTCAGCACACGCTGTGTGCTGGGCTGCTGTGAGGGGGGGTCGGCGTCGGACTCGGGCCCCCGCCGGGCCCCCGGGAAGTCTGTGCAGGTGATTACAGGGCCAGTTTGCAGTTATGTTATTTCTGCATTGTATGTGACTGATGCTAGCGCTGCCTGTCTGTTTTCTATTCTACTGTCAGCATATATCTTTCCCTTTATTCTGACTATTGCCCTAATATACAGGTGTATTCAGGGGGTTTCCTGTACCTCACATATATAGAACCAAATATTTGTGAGGTTTGTCATATAAAGTTGGTTGTTGCACTGTGCCATATTTGGGCTGCGTGCTCCTGCAGCTTACACAAGCATAAAACAGGAAGAGTATATTGCATTGCTACTAGTATCCCACATACACGGTGGTTGCATTATACCCAGTGCCATATTGTGTGCCATATTACTCTGCAGCTATGTCTAGCAAAGACCAGAGTAACAAGCATCTGCACCCATACTGCTGTCATGCAAATTATGTGCTGCAGGCTTAAGTGAGGAGGATTTGATAAAAGATGGGTTATGTAGTAAGTGTTATACTCCACCAGGCCCATCAGACAACATAGCGCCTGTACAAAAGAGCCCCCCTGGGCTTCATTTTCTCAGGTTATGGCCACTATTGCAGACCGCCTGGCTGGTCCATCTGTAATTCCCCCATTGGGGTGGCCACAACAGGTTCAGGCGATACAGGTACCACCTGTGCCCCCACGATGGGTAGACGTATGCTCTAACTCTGTGCAGAGTCTAATGGCTACATCTACTGCTGTTCAAACCATGTTGCGAGGTGAGAAGCCCCTACCTAGTAAGCCCTCTAAGCGTCCTGTGTTATTGTCACAGTCCACGCAACTCTGATTCTGAATTATCTGAGGAGGCAGAAGATGCTGAGATCTCTAACCCTGACTCCACTCTGGAGGAGGATGAGAGTCGGTCATAAATTGTAATATTCCTGCCTTGGTACGAGCTGTCAGACCCATCTTATTAAAAGAAGATGAAGAGCCAGCCCCTAAATCCAAGCACCCTCTGTTTAAACGACAAAGTGGCTTCAGCAGAATTCACTCTCTTGAATCAACTAGCTGAACTCATGGCTGCAGCCTGGCAATCGCCTGGTAAGAGGTTTCAACCATGAAAACGTCTGACCTCATGTTACCCTTTTCCTGTGGCTCATTGTACAAAATGGGAAACGCCCCCTGCGGTGGATTCACATGTTGCGCGTTTAATTAAAAGCGCTACGTTGCCTATTCCTACAGTTACTTCCTTGAAGGATCCTACGGATAGGAAGGTGAAAGTTTGCCTGAAATCGATATACTCTTTCAGGGGCTGTTGACCGTCCAACCATGGCTATTGCATGGGTGGCTAAAGCTATAGAGAGCTGGGCTGACGCACTTGAAGACTTTTTCCCTCGGATGCTTTGAGGGATCAGATGTCTTTTGTTGCTCACATTTGAGATGCAGCTTCCTAGATTGGAGAAGCGACATTGGATGCCAGTCTTCTAACCTCCAGTCTCGGCCACGACTATGTCTGCCCGCCTTACCCTGTGGCTACGCTCATGGAAGGCAGATGTGGATTCCAATGAAAAGGCCTACCTTATAGTGGGGAGATCGCTCAGACCTTGACAAGTTGGCAGCATCAGAAACTACATTTCTGCTTTCAGCAACTACTTTTATTAGTCCTCGGACTACATCATTTTAAGTCCTTTCATCCTCAGGGAAAGCCTAAAGGTTAGTCCTTTCCTAGGCAGTCGGCTTCCACTAGGGCCACCAAACCCAGGACCAAGCAGACCTGGAACACCAGACGCCCTGCTTCAAAACCCGAGGATAAACCCTCAGCCTGACGGGATGGGCCTCCCTCTGGGATATCCCAGAGGGGTAGGCCGACTTCTTCAGTTCGCCCAGTGCTGGTGTCAAACCACCACGGATGCTTGGGTAAGAGAAGTCTCTCACGGGTACGCCCTCTCATTCCTCAGACTGCCTCCCCACCAGTTTTTCTATACAGGCCGTCCTTCAGATGTGAACAACGCCTTACAATACAGTCCTTGCTGCATGCAGGGGGAATTGTGCTAGTCCCACTATCTGGTCAGGACTGGTTGTTGTTCTACTCTTTCTAGTTCAGAAGTCGAATTGGTCTCATCTGCCTATCCTCTACCTCAAATCCTTGAACAAATTCCTCAGGGTACTCCGGTTCAGGATGGAAACCCTATGCTCCATCATCCTAGCTATGGAGACTGGGGACTTCATGGTATCTCTTGATATTCCAGATGCGTACCTATAGCACCCTCACATCAGAGATGTCTCCGGTTTGCTACACAGCAACACTTCCAATTTGATGCTCTGCCCTTTGGACTATCCACAGTTCCACGGGTGTTCTCCAAAATTATGGATGTCATGGCGGCCCACCTACGTGGTCAGGGTGTCCGACCGTTACCATATCTGGATGACCTCCTGCTCCTAGCAGGATCCCATCTGCAGTTAACCATTGCTTTCCTGCACATGCATGGATGGTTAATCAACTGGAAAAAGTCCTCCCTGAATCCCTCACAGAGAGTGATTCATGTGGGAGCCCTGCTAAATTCTCAGGATCAGAGAATTTTTCTGACATCAGACAAGATCTCCACACTTCAACTACGAGTGCGCATATGTCTCCACAGTCACCGAGTGTTGATCCACTTAGCATTGCAGGTTCTGGGATCCATGGTGTCCATTCCGGGCCTTTGCAAAGGCTGATCCTCTCCAGGTGGAACGGGTTACCCCATCGGATCAAAGCTCAGACGATGATGCTCTCTGCAGAGGTGCGTCTGTCTATATCGTGGTGGCTACAGACATCTCATCTAACCAAGGGTCGCCCCTTTTGGATTCCAGACTGGGTAATCCTAACAACGGATGCCAGTCTCCAGGGCTGGGGCGCCGTGACCAGTCCCTACTCCTTTTAGGATCGTTGGACATCGGTCGAATCAACCCTGCCAATCAACATATTGAAACTTCGAGCTGTCTACAGGGCCCTCAACCTGGCCCAGCACATACTTCACGGAAAACCTGTACAGGTTCAGTCCGACAATGCCACAACAGTGGCTTACATCAACCATTAAGGAGGTACTCGAAGTTGGGCAATAATGACAGAAATGTCCCATATCACATCCCGGCCATTCCAGCAGTATTCATTCCGGGAGTTCTCAATTGGGAAGCAGACTTCCTCAGCCGTCACGATGTGCATCCCAGAGAATGGTCGCTTCACCAAGAGGTGTTTCAACTCCTAGTGAACAGATGGGCTCTACCAGAGGTGGACCTCCATGGCCTACCGACACAATCACAAATTGCCAGTGTACGGGTCCAGAACAAGAGATGCCGCTGCAACCTTTGTAGATGTATTGTCAGTGAAGTGGACCTTCCAGTTTGCATACCTCTTCCCTCCAGTCTCCCTTCTTCCTTCAGTTCTTCGGAAGTTCAAACAAGACGGAGGCACTGTCCTGCTGGTGGCTCCAGCTTGGCCCAGACGTCATTGGTACTCAGATCTTCGGAGTCTCTGACTCCTTATTTGTGCTCTATGGATTTCACATGAAGGGATGGCCGGCCAACAAACAAACATTGGCTAGATGGCTTCGTATGACTATCTCAGAAGCTTACTCGCAGGCAGACCTGCATGTTTCTACTTCTGTTAATGCTCATTCTACTCTCTGTAGGTCCTTCGTGGGCAGCTTGCCATGGCGCCTCGGCTGTTCAGCTGTGCGGGGCAGCCACGTGGTCTTCTGTCCAGACCTTTCTAAGGTTCTATGCCTTTGATACCTTTGCTTCTCAGGATGCTTTCATTGGGCATCAGATTCTCCTCTCAATGCAGGAGCATCTCCACACTTAAAAGGACTGCTTTGGGATGTTCCCAAGGTCTCCCTGTGGAGCCTATGGACCCTGAAGAAGAAAATTAGTTATGGTAAGAACTTTTATTAACTTTCTTCGAAGTCCATAGGGTCCACAGGGCACTTTCCCTGACGCACCTGGCTTCATATGGGCTATGTTGTTGGCCACCATGTGATTCCTGTGTGTACCAGTCTTCCTTCTCTCATCCTCCCCCGGCCTTTGGCTTGTTACCAACTGAGGTGCCTCTGGCTCGTGGGCAGCGTATAGGGAGGATGGACCAGTGCATCCTGGGAGCTGAAAGCTCCATCACCTACACCCCAAGGTCTCACTGTGGACCCTATGGACTTCGAAGAGAGAGAGTTAACAAAGGTAAGTTCTTACCAGAACTCTTATTATTGCTAGCCACAGTGAGTCGCTCTAGCCTGCACCATCCCCATACCCTCCACCCTGTCTGTTTCTTTCACTGTGTTATTATCTGGTATCCCCTGTACTGTTGTGTAGCTTATTCCCTGAGTAGTGCTGCGGACACCCTGCGGTACCATATAAATAAGGAATAATAATGTTAATAAAGCTCTGTGGCCTGATGTAGTCCCCACCACTGCGCACTCAGTTAAACAGCTCAGAAGACGATCCCTGATTGCACCAACCCATGACTTACGTACTCGCCCCGAATATCTGGGAGACGCCTGCAGTTTGGGTTGCTCTCCCTGACTCTGGGGCTCTCTGCTGCCCTCTTCCTGAGTGAAGTGGGCAGTCTACGTGGCTTGATGGCACGAATCACGTTGAATTGCGTCCTCAGGGCATTGCCTCCTGCTTTACAATTCCGGTTATTGTAGCTCTGTCTAGTGGGGGCGGGGCCACCAAGAAGCTCTGGCGGCACCATGCCCAGTGCACCCACCGACTTGGCTGCCCACTCCCGTAGTTGACAGCTTAGATTTTGGCAACTATGAGCCGAAAGCAGTTGGGAATCCCCCACAACCTGTCCAATTCCGCCTACCATACCGTGCCAAGCTTATCCATTCCCACATCCCTGCGCGGTTCCGTAGGCATGGGCACACGCCCAGCAAACAGACTTTGGTGACATTGTGACGGCACTTACAGGACAGTTGCGTTTCGCCACCGCTTCGTAAATGATCCTTTTGTTATATGCATGAATGCAGTTCTGTCTTCTGTTATTGAATTAGTTCAATGTTCTACTTGTAATTGTTTGTAAAGGCTACAGAGCTACATAAATATTATTCTAAATAACTGCAGATGTTCAGGAAGGAAACGAAATCCAATTTTTAGGGGCTTTTAAAGATTTGTGAGATGCTCTGCAGGATGTGTCGCTGTATCAGTCGGGGTAGATAGAACAGAGCGATGTCCTGCAGATCTCTAGAGAGGTTAGGAATGTAATCTACAGAATTAATCACTGTCGGGTTAGATGGGACAGAGCAATGTGCAGCAGATCACTCGAGACTCAGTTATGTAATAATCTGCAGAATATAGCAATGTATACCTGTCGGGTTAGATGGGACAGAGCAATGCTGGGCAGATGTCTGTAGAGTTTAGGAATGTAACACTCTACAGAATACATCACTATGTCGGGGGTAGATGGAACAGAAAGGGTCGTGGCGATGTCTAGAGGTCAGTAATGTAGTAATCTGCAGAATATACAGTGTTCTGCCCAGGCTGTTTTCTTTGGGAGCACCGCCCGGCATTCCCCCCCCCCCCCCCCTGCCCCAATGCACCGCATTTCCGGTCACCCTCAATGTGTCCTTGTTGCCACGGACACGAATGCCGACTGCAACGCTGAGCTGCGCTAACGTCACGTCCTTCACTTTGGAGGCTCCGTGTCCGCCGGCAATAAGGACATGTTAGTGAAGGTTCCAGGTGACGGTACACGGCGCATTGGGGCAGGGGACGCGGTTTTGAGTCAGGGGAGAGTGCCGAGCAGGGGATGTGGCAATGGAGCAGGGGGTAGTTGTCCATCACAGTACAGGGGCGGTTTCAGGCTGGAGGGCAAAGATCCCTTCTCCTGTATGAAATTGCAGGCGGGAACAGTCACCTGAACTGATTAGAGAGCCTGCAAGTGGGGACAGTATCTGGGCCTCTAAGAAGAAGAGAATTAATATATAAATTGTTATTTCAAATTTAAATCATAAGGTCAGGATTTTAAACATTTTATTGTTGCAAAGGCCCCCAGCCGGCTACTTCATGATGCCACCCGATTCGAAAATTTTTCTTGGGAGAACACTGATATCACTATGTACATGTCAGAGTAGTTAGGACAGAGCAATGTTCTGCAGATCCCTAGAGGTCAGCAATGGAATCTGCAGAATATATATCACTATGTACCTGTCAGGGGGTAGATAGGACAGAGCAATGTTCTGCAGATCACTAGAGAGGTCAGTAATGTAATAATCTGCAGAATATATCACTATGTACCTGTCAGGGGGTAGATTCTAGGTTTGGCCCTGGTGTCAGAGTGAGCCAGTATAGCTTTGCTGTGTGTAAATGACATGTTACTGAGGAGGAGAGCGCACACCTAGCTGTCAGGATTCGGTGACTTCTCTGTATAAGTAGAATCCGTTTGTCATATATTCGGCTATTAGAGTGTGAGGATAGAGATGTTTGGGGATAGGTGTTATACTGATCACACTGGCTGCTATCTGCTCCCTGATAGAACACACAGAGATAAAACCGTTATATCAGAGATGTATGAATGCTGCCTTGCAATGGACGCATGTCTACTTATTTTATTCATACATGAAGACGATAGAGAACACTAAGCGCAGTGGGTGGAGCTATAAGTTTGGGAGGCTGACTTGTGTGCAGAAAATGTCTTCCCTATATATGTCTTACTCTTAACCCCAGGTACACCAGTAGGGTGAAAACAAAGGACTCCTATCTCCGGTATAATAAACAGTCCTCTGACTGATCCATAGCCAGATCCATCAGCCCTCGCCGGAAAGTGACCTTAGTGGGGTTGAAATGTAAAGAAAGAGCGATCCCATATTACACTCAGCACAAGGCCTCAGACTCTGCTAATGAGGTGCAGGCTCTGCTCAGCCTCAGCCTCATCTCCGCTGTCCTGAGTATACAGAGTACACAGCTCAGCAATCAGGAGAGAGGGGAGGGAGGGTGCCGGCTGGACGTCTGGCAGAGCTACGGGCTCCGTGTCTGGCTGTGTCCTACAGTCTTTGTCATTATTTTAGGGAGTGCCATCCTCGTGGATTATTCAATCCTGGAGCCATTTCAGCTCCTCTTTCTGGATGATGCATTGTGGTAGAGCTGTCAGCCCAAAGTATAGACAATAGAATGATTACATGACATTGCAGACTAGCCTCCACTCCTTGCAGTGTACAGTATAATGATTGCAGACTAGCCTCCACTCCTTGCAGTGTACAGTGGGATGATTGCAGACTAGCCTCCACTCCTTGCAGTGTACAGTGGGATGATTGCAGACTAGCCTCCACTCCTTGCAGTGTACAGTGGGATGATTGCAGACTAGCCTCCACTCCTTGCAGTGTACAGTGGGATGATTGCAGACTAGCCTCCACTCCTTGCAGTGTACAGTGGGATGATTGCAGACTAGCCTCCACTCCTTGCAGTGTACAGTGGGATGATTGCAGACTAGCCTCCACTCCTTGCAGTGTACAGTGGGATGATTGCAGACTAGCCTCCACTCCTTGCAGTGTACAGTGGGATGATTGCAGACTAGCCTCCACTCCTTGCAGTGTACAGTGGGATGATTGCAGACTAGCCTCCACTCCTTGCAGTGTACAGTGGGATGATTGCAGACTAGCCTCCACTCCTTGCAGTGTTCAGTGGGATGATTGCAGACTAGCCTCCACTCCTTGCAGTGTACAGTGGGGTGATTGCAGACTAGCCTCCACTCCTTGCAGTGTACAGTGGGGTGATTGCAGACTAGCCTCCACTCCTTGCAGTGTACAGTGGGATGATTGCAGACTAGCCTCCACTCCTTGCAGTGTTCAGTAGGATGATTGCAGACTAGCCTCCACTCCTTGCAGTGTACAGTGGGGTGATTGCAGACTAGCCTCCACTCCTTGCAGTGTACAGTAGGATGATTGCAGACTAGCCTCCACTCCTTGCAGTGTACAGTGGGGTGATTGCAAACTAGCCTCCACTCCTTGCAGTGTACAGTGGGGTGATTGCAGACTAGCCTCCACTCCTTGCAGTGTACAGTGGGATGATTGCAGACTAGCCTCCACTCCTTGCAGTGTACAGTGGGATGATTGCAGACTAGCCTCCACTCCTTGCAGTGTACAGTGGGATGATTGCAGACTAGCCTCCACTCCTTGCAGTGTACAGTGGGATGATTGCAGACTAGCCTCCACTCCTTGCAGTGTACAGTGGGATGATTGCAGACTAGCCTCCACTCCTTGCAGTGTACAGTGGGGTGATTGCAGACTAGCCTCCACTCCTTGCAGTGTACAGTGGGATGATTGCAGGCTAGCCTCCACTCCTTGCAGTGTACAGTAGGATGATTGCAGGCTAGCCTCCACTCATTGCAGTGTACAGTAGGATGATTGTAGACTAGCCTCCACTCCTTGTAGTGTACAGTGAGGTGATTGCAGACTAGCCTCCACTCCTTGCAGTGTACAGTATTTATTTATTAACAGTTTCTTATATAGCGCAGCATATTCCGTTGCGCTTTACAATTGGAAACATTGATAGAACAAAACAGGGTAATAACAGACAGGCATAGAGGTAAGAGGGCCCTGCTTGCAAGCTTACAGTAGGATGATTGCAGACTAGCCTCCACTCCTTGCAGTGTACAGTGGATTGATTGTAGACTAGCCTTCACTCCATACAGTGTACAGTAGGATGATTGCAGACTAGCCTCCACTCCTTGCAGTGTACAGTGGGGTGATTGCAGACTAGCCTCCACTCCTTGCAGTGTTCAGTAGGATGATTGCAGACTAGCCTCCACTCCTTGCAGTGTACAGTGGGGTGATTGCAAACTAGCCTCCACTCCTTGCAGTATACAGTGGGGTGATTGCAGACTAGCCTCCACTCCTTGCAGTGTACAGTGGGATGATTGCAGACTAGCCTCCACTCCTTGCAGTGTTCAGTAGGATGATTGCAGACTAGCCTCCACTCCTTGCAGTGTACAGTGGGGTGATTGCAGACTAGCCTCCACTCCTTGCAGTGTACAGTAGGATGATTGCAGACTAGCCTCCACTCCTTGCAGTGTACAGTGGGGTGATTGCAAACTAGCCTCCACTCCTTGCAGTGTACAGTGGGGTGATTGCAGACTAGCCTCCACTCCTTGCAGTGTACAGTGGGATGATTGCAGACTAGCCTCCACTCCTTGCAGTGTACAGTGGGATGATTGCAGACTAGCCTCCACTCCTTGCAGTGTACAGTGGGATGATTGCAGACTAGCCTCCACTCCTTGCAGTGTACAGTGGGATGATTGCAGACTAGCCTCCACTCCTTGCAGTGTACAGTGGGATGATTGCAGACTAGCCTCCACTCCTTGCAGTGTACAGTGGGGTGATTGCAGACTAGCCTCCACTCCTTGCAGTGTACAGTGGGATGATTGCAGGCTAGCCTCCACTCCTTGCAGTGTACAGTAGGATGATTGCAGGCTAGCCTCCACTCATTGCAGTGTACAGTAGGATGATTGTAGACTAGCCTCCACTCCTTGTAGTGTACAGTGAGGTGATTGCAGACTAGCCTCCACTCCTTGCAGTGTACAGTATTTATTTATTAACAGTTTCTTATATAGCGCAGCATATTCCGTTGCGCTTTACAATTGGAAACATTGATAGAACAAAACAGGGTAATAACAGACAGGCATAGAGGTAAGAGGGCCCTGCTTGCAAGCTTACAGTAGGATGATTGCAGACTAGCCTCCACTCCTTGCAGTGTACAGTGGATTGATTGTAGACTAGCCTTCACTCCATACAGTGTACAGTAGGATGATTGCAGACTAGCCTCCACTCCTTGCAGTGTACAGTGGGGTGATTGCAGACTAGCCTCCACTCCTTGCAGTGTTCAGTAGGATGATTGCAGACTAGCCTCCACTCCTTGCAGTGTACAGTGGGGTGATTGCAAACTAGCCTCCACTCCTTGCAGTATACAGTGGGGTGATTGCAGACTAGCCTCCACTCCTTGCAGTGTACAGTGGGATGATTGCAGACTAGCCTCCACTCCTTGCAGTGTTCAGTAGGATGATTGCAGACTAGCCTCCACTCCTTGCAGTGTACAGTGGGGTGATTGCAGACTAGCCTCCACTCCTTGCAGTGTACAGTAGGATGATTGCAGACTAGCCTCCACTCCTTGCAGTGTACAGTGGGGTGATTGCAAACTAGCCTCCACTCCTTGCAGTGTACAGTGGGGTGATTGCAGACTAGCCTCCACTCCTTGCAGTGTACAGTGGGATGATTGCAGACTAGCCTCCACTCCTTGCAGTGTACAGTGGGATGATTGCAGACTAGCCTCCACTCCTTGCAGTGTACAGTGGGATGATTGCAGACTAGCCTCCACTCCTTGCAGTGTACAGTGGGATGATTGCAGACTAGCCTCCACTCCTTGCAGTGTACAGTGGGATGATTGCAGACTAGCCTCCACTCCTTGCAGTGTACAGTGGGGTGATTGCAGACTAGCCTCCACTCCTTGCAGTGTACAGTGGGATGATTGCAGGCTAGCCTCCACTCCTTGCAGTGTACAGTAGGATGATTGCAGGCTAGCCTCCACTCATTGCAGTGTACAGTAGGATGATTGTAGACTAGCCTCCACTCCTTGTAGTGTACAGTGAGGTGATTGCAGACTAGCCTCCACTCCTTGCAGTGTACAGTATTTATTTATTAACAGTTTCTTATATAGCGCAGCATATTCCGTTGCGCTTTACAATTGGAAACATTGATAGAACAAAACAGGGTAATAACAGACAGGCATAGAGGTAAGAGGGCCCTGCTTGCAAGCTTACAGTAGGATGATTGCAGACTAGCCTCCACTCCTTGCAGTGTACAGTGGATTGATTGTAGACTAGCCTTCACTCCATACAGTGTACAGTAGGATGATTGCAGACTAGCCTCCACTCCTTGCAGTGTACAGTGGGGTGATTGCAGACTAGCCTCCACTCCTTGCAGTGTTCAGTAGGATGATTGCAGACTAGCCTCCACTCCTTGCAGTGTACAGTGGGGTGATTGCAAACTAGCCTCCACTCCTTGCAGTATACAGTGGGGTGATTGCAGACTAGCCTCCACTCCTTGCAGTGTACAGTGGGATGATTGCAGACTAGCCTCCACTCCTTGCAGTGTACAGTGGGATGATTGCAGACTAGCCTCCACTCCTTGCAGTGTACAGTGGGATGATTGCAGACTAGCCTTCACTCCTTGCAGTGTACAGTGGGGTGATTGCAGACTAGCCTCCACTCCTTGCAGTGTACAGTGTGGTGATTGCAGACTAGCCTCCACTCCTTGCAGTATACAGTGTGGTGATTGCAGACTAGCCTCCACTCCTTGCAGTGTACAGTGGGATGATTGCAGACTAGCCTCCACTCCTTGCAGTGTACAGTGGGGTGATTGCAGACTAGCCTCCACTCCTTGCAGTATACAGTGGGGTGATTGCAGACTAGCCTCCACTCCTTGCAGTGTACAGTGGGATGATTGCAGACTAGCCTCCACTCCTTGCAGTGTACAGTGGGATGATTGCAGACTAGCCTCCACTCCTTGCAGTGTACAGTGGGATGATTGCAGACTAGCCTTCACTCCTTGCAGTGTACAGTGGGGTGATTGCAGACTAGCCTCCACTCCTTGCAGTGTACAGTGTGGTGATTGCAGACTAGCCTCCACTCCTTGCAGTGTACAGTGTGGTGATTGCAGACTAGCCTCCACTCCTTGCAGTATACAGTGGGGTGATTGCAGACTAGCCTCCACTCCTTGCAGTGTACAGTGGGATGATTGCAGACTAGCCTTCACTCCTTGCAGTGTACAGTGGATTGATTGCAGACTAGCCTCCACTCCTTGCAGTGTACAGTGGGGTGATTTCTTGGGTATAGCATTTTTGTAAAACTCTCCTAGCCATAAATATATTGTTATATTTCTACAAATCTTTAAGACTGGCCCTAGAACAGGGGTGGGGAACCTTTTTTCTGCCGAGGGCCATTTTCATATATATAACATTATTTGCGGGCACCCTTAATGTGATGTCACATGGGGGCGGGGCCACAATCGCCGTTGATTACAGCAATGCCCGGAGCATCCTCAGCTGTAAGGGCAACGGTGGGACCATCTGAAGCATCCTATAGACGCTCCAGGTGGCACTGCTGCTTAGATTCTGACTGCATTGTGCCATTCTAGGCTCCCTGCTAGCCAGATGAGGCTAGCAGAATAAAGCTGAGAGTTCCAGACCAAATGATTCTGCGGGCCTAATACTGCCTCCGGGCCTGAGGTTCCCCATCCTTGCCATAGAACCTTGTCAGACTGGTCATAATAGATGAAAAAAATACTTTCTTTGAATGTTTAAAATATATTTTTAATATTTGAATGTTTATTTACATTATTTTTACTTGTATCCTTTTTATTAGCGGAACTGAGTGTGATGGACGAGCTGGCTCTCCTGTGCCCGCGAGTCTCTTAGGGACACGGTAAGCTAACCTTAAGTATTGTTCACTCTACCAATGACATAACTGAGTGTACCTAAGCATCGGTGATACAGAGACCTACGCAGCTCAGTGAGGGTGTGTCGGTGAAACTGCGCCTTCTGTCGACTTTCTTGGACATTTCAGGCAGTGCTTTTGCATCAGCCGTAGGGCAGGTCCGGCTGCAGAGATCTGTACAACTCATTATATCAGCAGATCTATACATTTACTTCCCTGTGCACACAGCGGGAGCAATCACAGCCTGTGACAGCCTCAGAACGATGAAGTATGGCTGTAGAGTGACTAATGAGGGTGCGGCCTAACCTATTGCAAAGGTCGATGGGTAACTGCAAACTTCCGACCCCAGAACACAAGTTACCGCTCTGTGATTGGATGAAACAACCAAGTAATTGCACATGTTTGGACAAGTTGCTATGGCAGTGGTTCCCAAACTGTGCAGCGTGGCACCCTGGGGTGCCTCAGGACCCTTGCAGGGGTGCCTCAGGGTGGTGGTCCAGCACCAAATCATTAATGGTCATTGTAATGTAAATATGTGGACATACAGAAGCGCAAACCTGTCCACCACCACATAATTGACCCTAAGGATGACAGGTAAGCGCAATTTACTTAATCATTTTATTTTCTCAATAACAAACTTCTGGCTTAGGGGTGCCGCAAAAACAATGCTGATACTCTAGGGCGCCGCCATTCAAACAAGTTTGGGAACCACTGTGCTATGGTATATCCAATCAGAATGCCGACAGGTTCTGTATGTCCACAGTCTCACTGTCAACATGGACATAATATTGACATGAAACATGTTGACATTCACAAATGCCAACCCGGTTAAAATGTGGTTATGTTCTTAACATTGACATTTAACATGTCGACACCAGAATGTCGACAGTACATTTTTGTGTTTATGGGTTGCGGGTTGTTAGGTTTAGGATTTAGGCTAAAATATGCCAAAAAAAACCTACGAACATTGTGGTGTCACTGTGATAAAGGCTGACGATATTTGTGAATGCTGCCATTTTGCTTGTCGACCTAATGTCCATGTCAAAATTTTGACTGTCGACATTCAGAACCTGTCGACATTATCGTGTGCACATTCTATTTATGCTACTCCCATAGCTGTATGTTGGCCGGGATCCTTATATCTTTGTTTATACTGTTGTTAGGAACCATAACCTATATCAAGTCCATGGGCTGAGCTTGTTTATGGGCGCAGTAGGCGGTTCCTGCTGTTTGTATACAGATGGCCAGTGAGATATGTGCGAGCATGAAGGGGACAATCATTTATAGACAAACCAGCTAAACAGGGGTAGATCCCAATAGCGTATAGGAACAATGCTACCTATGAGGGCAGAATACAGTTGTGTCATCGGTTTCTTGTGCGTCGGAGAACACATTTCAGACAGTGCTTTTCAGCTATCAACAAGTAAAACTTTTCCTTTGAACGCCGTAAAAAAAATTATTATTATTTTTTTTTTAAATTCCTTTTTATCTGCAAGTTCTTTTTGGTCAGAAATGTCTCGTGTTTTCCATGTTAGATTATAATTGCTGGTAAGGAATAGGGAGCTGTCAGCAGCATGTTATACTAATGATAGGATTATCGAGGGTAAGGCGAGATCAAAGGAGCAATCACCAGTCAGTCATCGCAAGCACCGACACTGATCTGGTCCCAAACCACAAGGCATGGCATTAGCCCGTCACAGAGGGGAGGAGGGCGTCTCGCCCGGGACACGAAACACACGCTGGTGGGTGACGGGCTGACTGAGTGCATCGGTGATGGGGGCAGACGTATTGCCACCCGTCATGCAGATCAGACATTGGACACAGAGCGCCGGCCACCCGGTTGGTGTAAGAGGCTGCAGGTTTGAAATGGCTCCTGCTGGGCCCCATTCTCTCTTACCCAACCCTGCTAGGAGTTCGTGTCGCCATGTTTGACAATGGACCTTGCCAGCTTGCTCCCCTTGCAGGAGGCGGCCGGTTCAAACAGACTGGTTTTGTATTTGACACTGTAGTTGATATCTAGGAACATAGGGAGAGATGATCCCTGTGATAATGGACCTTCACCGCTGGTCCTCTCGCAGGAGGCTGGCACCTAGATTTATGTGGCGTGTGGTGCCTGAAGGACATGGGTAGAGATGACCCCTCATATAATGGACCTCTGGCCCCATACATTGATTGCAGCAATCATGCAATTTGCAATCGATTGTGTATAAAAATCTTTCCCTTTGTTCAATCGATTGCAGAATTGCCACAATCGATCGAAAAAGGGAAAGATTTTTATACACAATCGATTGATTGCAGCAATTTGCAATCTCTGATGTATGGGGACCTTAAGATGATAAGCTCCCTTGAGACTAGATCTGAGCTGCCTCAGAAACACAGCGCCTGGTGACCCCCCCCCATCATTAGTTAGTCATTTGGGCGTCACACTTCGGTTTTTTGATGCACCCTATTCTTTGGTCCTTCTGGCTTTCAAGACTATTTTATATTATTCCAGTCGTAGGCCCTGATTGTTTCATTTAATTCAGTTATTTTTCGATTTTTATACCAAACCAAACTGTCCCCAATATCTAGGGGATATAGTGTTGCCTTATGGCTCCCTGGTCGTAGTCCAAGCTGTGGGTGAGGCTCCGGTGGATTCCCGAGCCCTCATTGGGGTGCCAGGGATATAGGGGGCTCTTCATGTCACAATCCGCACACTGCATGAGATTGTAAGCATGCACCTCACAGCTAAAAGGAAACCTAACTCACCTACACGGCAGTACACGTCACAGACCTTGCAAAATAAAATGTTTGCACACAAAAGTACGAAACTGCCCACATCCGACAAAGTACAGAGACATTCTGTAACTGCTGGGAGGATTCGGGTGAGAAACTGCTGTTATTATGCAACAAACCACCATCGGCAGCCAACACAGTCACCTGGGCTAATTCCTATTACTGTTGGCTAATTCGTTATAACAGTCACTTGGTATTTTCAAGTACATATGGAAAGTAGCAAGCCGTAAAACGCACCTTCCATATACCCGTCAGGACCTGTGACCAGATCACTTGGTGGTCTGTCGACACGGCCGGCACATGACGGCACGAAGGAGGAATGCACTCATCGGCATACCTGAAAGAGATGAGAAGTTGTGTTGATCTGATTTTTTGCCAGGTGACATAAGTAGCCATGTGGCAGTTGGTGGCCAACTTGCCAATAAAATAATATGAAAGGAAACAAAGTAAATATTTTCCTATAATAAACTCACCACCGTGTATTTATTTATTATAGTAATTTTTATGGCACACACACATTCCGCTGTACAAAGATTATATCAGTCACTCATTGGTTCCTGCCCAGTGGAGCTTACACTCTATATTCCCCATCACATGGGCTCTCACACACTCGGGGTAATTACTTTGTCTGGAGTCAGTTAGCTTCCCGTTATGTCTTTGCTATCCGGGCGTGCTAATACTTTGGCTGGGATGTGTAGTTTCACAGCAGCTGGGGGTCCGAATGTACCCCCTAACCTAGGCGAAGCCCACACAGACATTGGGGCAACATGCAAACACCACACAAATGGTGCCTTGGATGGGAATTGAGCTCAGTGCTGGAAGGCAGCAATGCTAACCACTGCGCTGCTGACCCATTATGTACTATTCGAAATATTAACTGTTTACATAAAATAAAATTCTAATTATCACTCCCTGATGTGAAATGTCATTATGACCACAATTCTACAGATAGAGAACTGTTTTCCCTCACTGCGGAGCTCAGTGGGCAGAGTACCTCGCATTGAACGTTCACATTAATCCTACACACACACACACACACACACACACACACACACACACACACACACACACACACACACACACACACACACACACACACACACACACACACACACACACACACACACACACACACACACACACACACACTACAGCCCAGTTGAAATGAACCACTGAGAGTCTTAATCAGAACCCCATGTGGAGAGAGGATGTGGGATGGAAGCTGAGGGGGGGGGAGCCTGACTCTTCCTGGCTGTAAATTAGGAAAACAGCTGGATGGTAAACGCATTGATGTGATGAAGGAGAGAGAGGGCGGTATGGCTCCTCCAGCTGATCACAGCGATGTGTGGTGGCGAATCTATGTGCTCCACAGGGTTACCTGGCTTCGCCAGGCTGAGACAGGTTCCCTGGCTGGGTGGTTCCATCTGTATGTATCTACACCAAAGTCTCCATTACCTAGTATATATACTGTATACAGGGATTCGGACCATAGGAAAAAGCATGGCATGGGGGCGTTATAAATAAATGCTAATAATTAATGCTAATAACTCTTTCTAACTTCCAAAAACAGTCCCAAGTTTTAAAGGATTATTTTGAAGATTGGTTCTCTGTACAGTGCATTGCCTGCTATTTGTATACCGGATGTAATTCTCGCGCACTTTTATTACTCCCTGCTCTATATAACTTAATATTTATTGAATAGCAGCACTGAAATAAATAACATATGAAGAAGTTTGCTAAACGGACCATGGTTGGGATTGCACTGCTCGATACGTCTACCTACAATGTACAGAGATGTACCCGCTCAGAAGTGCATTTCTCAGAGTATGGTAGGTTAGACAGCCAATAGATAATGTGCATAATTAGCTGTAACTCATTGCCACCAATCAGATATTTGACAGTTACAATCTAATTGGTTGCAGCGTATCACCACGCGTTTCGCATGTACCACCATTTTATTGCGTAAGCTCCATCACTTGGGTTTGCTTTGCTCTCCTAAATGTCAGTCTGAAAAGCCACCATAGAAGAATTCCTCAAGATCCAGTATTTCTGCTTCCAAGAAAAAAATATCTGTCTTTAATTTTACTACTAGGCCCCATGTGTACAGCGCACCCAGACTGTCCAAATCCCTGGCCCACATCCAGGGTCCTATGGAAACTTCACCCGTTCTCACAGAGGATGCGTCTGGGACGGAGACGGACAGCACCTCTCTGTCGTCATGAGTCTTGTTTGCAGAGGAAGATGAGGACACGCGTCAGATGGCGATCTCTGGGGGTGACGCAGAGAGCGGCTTGGGACATCTTACTACATCTGCGTGTCCCAGTGACGTATCATTTACCAGGACACGAGGAGGCTTCAAAACAACAGCGCAGGATGCTGGAAGTGAGAGGCAGGCTGCACGGATGACAGCTTGAATAGATCAAATCAAGACACAAGTCTCAGGTCTGATGCAATACTCAGCGGATGATGAGGTTTCCGATGTGGCACTGGCTACGGAGGAGACCAAGCTGGTGGCTCTCGGGGACACATTACAGCCTGGCAGGGGAATAGCCCACTCGCTAGTTCTCAGGAAGGTCTATAAATCTTGCTGATGATAAAATACGTGTTCTTCAGTCCCAATATTTATTACAACCAGACACTGGCTCTGACTCAGAGATGAACGAAATGCCTTTGTTTTTGCTGTTGAGCAATTATCGGTAAACTGCGCATGCATCTGAGGGGCACGGCGCATGCGGCAAGGTACATTACCGTAGTCGCTCGCAGCGACTTTTTACTCGCAGTGTGATTGACAGTCAGTTTGTGGGAGAGAACGGGGAGTGGCGGTAGAGAAAGTAGGCATGTCGCCAATTTTTTCAAGGTTTGACGCAGCCTACGTCGGATACCGTGCGCAGTGAAAAATGGCTCCAGTGACTGCAGCCATTCTGAGAAGCCATAGGGTTACACAGAACTGTGAACTGCGACCGATTCTGCGACTTTGTACGCAGATGCTGGAATTTGCAATGTCAGGCAGGGTACTTTGACTGCAATGAGACAGTACAGTGTGGCTGGCTGGATAGTGTGACTGGCAATGGGACTGTACAGTGTAGCTGGCTGGGTAGTGTGACTGGCAATGGGACTGTACAGTGTGGCTGGCTGGGTAACGTGGCAATGGGACTGTACAATGTGGCTGGCCGGGTAACGTGGCTGGCAATGGGACTGTACAATGTGGCTGGCTGGGTAACATGGCAATGGGACTGTACAATGTGGCTGGCTGGGTAACATGGCAATGGGACTGTACAATGTGGCTGGCCGGGTAACGTGGCTGGCAATGGGACTGTACAATGTGGCTGGCTGGGTAACATGGCAATGGGACTGTACAATGTGGCTGGCTGGGTAACATGGCAATGGGACTGTACAGTGTGGCTGGCTGGGTAACGTGGCTGGGAATGGGACTGTACAATATGGCTGGCTGGGTAATGTGGCTGGCAATGGGACTGTACAGTGTGGCTGGCTGGGTAACGTGGCAATGGGACTGTACAATGTGGCTGGCTGGGTGACATGGCAATGGGACTGTACAATGTGGCTAGCTGGGTAACATGGCAATGGGACTGTACAGTGTGGCTGGCCGGGTAACGTGGCTGGCAATGGGACTGTACAATGTGGCTGTCAGTGGGACTGTACAGTGTGGCTGGCTGGGTAACGTGGCTGGCAATGGGACTGTACAATGTGGACTGTACAATGTGGCTGGCTGGGTAACGTGGCTGGCAATGGGACTGTACAATGTGGCTGGCAATGGGACTGTACAGTGGCTGGCTGGGTAATGTGACCTAGCAATGGGACTGTACAAAGTGGCTGGCTGGGTAACGTGGCTGGCAATGGGACTGTACAAAGTGGCTGGCTGGGCAACGTGACTGGCAATGGGACTGTACAAAGTGGCTGGCTGGGTAACGTGACTGGCAATGGGACTGTACAATGTTTATATATTTTTTTTTTTATTATTATACTTCCCATTAAATATAATTGAATCTCATCCCTACTTTACATACTCGGTACGAAAATTGTGCAGACACACACACACACTCACACACACTCATTTCCCGCTCTCTGCGGCACGCGAATCTTAGCTCTGTTGTCAAGATGTCCTTGTCCTTTTATCTCCGCTCTCTGATGTGTTCTGGCTGCGAGTGCATGTAGGGTTATCAGCTCCTAGGAGACACAGGTTCCCCAATGAGGGATGCCCACAGACAATATAACAGAATTTGAATTAATTAGCATCAATCCCTGGACAAGCGGAGCTTACAATCTAATTTACCTACCACTGTGGAAATCAGTGCAAAGATAAAAGAACATGTATGAAGATGGCCTTGATCGGTGCAGTAGGGTGGTGACGAAAAAAAAAAAAGCTTATCGCCATAATTTACCAATAAAAAAGAGCTATTTATAAATGATCGCATACTGCAATGCAATCTGGGAACTATATAGCACCCGAATGTATGATTTCGCTCACGCAGGGCGCCCGTCCCAGTGATGTGCTCGGAGTGAAGCGATTGCATCAGCGGTCTCCTCCTCTCTCGGGACTACTACATATGCGCGGTCTACTGACCTCACACGTGTGGTGGCCATTGCCCCCCTCTCTGTAATTTTTGCAAATTGTAGGCCATAGGCTTCAGCAGCACATCGCCAGCTTCAGAAGGGGGGCTGCGGCTGCCGTCGTAAATGGAGGGACTGCGGCAGATATATGTGCCAATATGAGGATGGTGCCCCAATCTAGGAGGCATCAATACTGACCAATGTGCCTCAGGCAGGGAGGGGGGGGGATTGTCGGGCCACTTCAGCTCCAGGTTCCTAGTGCCCACTGTAGCTCCGCCAATGCTTGGTTCCATATAACCAGTGGTGTATGTCACCATTTGTTAATTGCAAGTAACAGGTCGCTTCAGTTCGAGTCCGCCAACCAGAAAGATGGCTGCCAGCAAGTGACGTGTCTAATAGATGTCAGACCGTCACAGCTGCCGGTAACAGGAGAAAATGGCACGTTATGTAAAAACAATTGAGTTAAACTGAATTTTTATAGGAGTGTTTCCCATGTGATGAGTTTCTCAGCTCGGAAATGCCCCTTCTCATCAACTCCAGCTCTTCCCCGCACTAGAATGAGTGGCATAAAAATGGTAATAAACAGCTTCTCTTCTTGGAAATCATCTCTCGAATGGCTCCTCGGAGAGTCTGGTTCAGCATAGACGAGCCTCGCCGAGAGAATCCAGCCTCACAATCCCCCCCCCCCCCCCCTTGTCCCGATAGAACGATCCATCTCTGCGGCTGACAAGGACCCTCGGATTATGACGCTGCTGAGTGCGTTGGTGGATTTCCATGAGTGATGCTTAATGGCCCCATTGCTTTCTGATAGGGGTGCACGGAGAGGTAAGCTGTCAGCGTCCGTGAGATGGAGATAAACGCCTCTATAGGAGTAGCTGTCACTGGGGGATGTTAGGACTTGTCTGACATTGGGGGAAAGCTCCGCTAGGTAACACACACTGTATATGTCAGGTTATACTGATATCCCATTCAGTGACGGGAAAACATTCCATCATGCAGCAATGATACAGGAGGGGGGGGGGGGGGGGTTATTGAGTGCATTTGGATAAACAGTCGGATTGGGCCTGGATGATCGGTACATGCATTATTTACCACCAGCTGGGGTTAGCCTACTACGGTCCCAGCAGGCCTTGCCAGTCAGCGTGAAGATTTTGGCTGTACTTTTGCCCCCCCCTACATACAGTTGTAGTGCAGCCAGACCAAACACAGCTTTTCAACACAACGCTGCTGTCAATGGAGCAGTCACTGCCTCTCTGTACTGTCATATGTCAATGTAAGCCAGCCAGGCTGTGAGTAGAATAATAAATAGCATCGGCCCTGTCTGATAATATATACAATGGCTGTGCTGGGGCATGGAAACTGGCACACACAGAGGAAGGCATATACCAGTCTTGTCCGCTTTCTGCTGCCCCAGTCACCATGTGAGTGTGTAACTGACAACACATGCCCCATTAGCCACTAACGATATGCACACCTGCGTATGGCGATTATCCTCATCAGCGACGTGCCACAATGCTCCGCAGAGATGCACATTATATGCAGTCACACATTCTATACGGCTGGGTCCGGCCGCCTGCGATGTTATGTAAATGCCGCAGGTCCTTCCCTGGTGTACATCCGTATGCTTGACTGAGATGCCCGCTGTCATTGGGCACTGAAATACTGATTAGTGCGTAAACTTGAACCTGCCCTATGGTGGGTGCAGTCTCCGTCAGAGTATGGCTTCCTATGCAAGTGGTTGAAAGTTTGTGGATACAACTGCGTTCACCAACACGCCGGCAACACACCCATAAGGGGGACCGTCTCTGTGCCTGCGCTAAGCCACCTCCCAGTCACCACCCAGGAGCGCCCAGCCCAGCGCAATTCTGATACTGTGCACCTGGACCACAATTGCGCCTCTGTGCGTACACCATGTAACAGCTACGCCGTGGGAGTTCTTGGGGATTTTTGCGCATTCGCAGCTGCAAAAATTTGCTCAACTATGTGAACATTGGGCTTTGTGTGCAGCTCTGAATCGGGCAGAGAGGGTGTACATGTGAGACATATAGGGTAGGGAGGGACCTGCTCGTGAGAGCTTACAGTCTAGAGGAAAATGGGAGCTAGTGGGAGGTGGAGCACTTATAATACAGGAGCTGGTAGTAGGCCTCGGCCGGAAGTATAATAGGGCATAGCGAGGAGATGGGTATTGAGAGAGCACTTTTAATGGTTGAAGGTTGGCGGAGATTCTAGTCAGGCTTGGTAGGGAGCTCCATAGGTTAGGAGCAGCGCAAGAGAAATCTTGGAAGCGAGAGCATAGTTGCCGACTTATCTGTGGCCGCCTCTGGGAGGACGTGGCCCAGCCAAGTGGATGGTGTGGTGGCGTTGCTCCACATTTACGTCATTGTGGACCCGATTACAGGCATTTGTAAAGCGACGGTGGGGCCAGGATGGCTTAATTCAAAGCAAATAGTTTCATCCAGCTGTCCGGAGTGGGCGGCCTCCGGGAGACATGCCCACTGTTATGGGCGGCCGGAAGAGCCATCCAAGACGTTCGGGAAGAGTAGGCATGAGTGAGATGTGGTTATCAGGGAGGAGGAGAGGCACAGGTCAGGTCTAAGAGGGCAAGATGCAGTGTATTACGTGACCAGGTTGTGGCAGTGGCTGATCCAGGGCAGGGTGATTGTACCCCCATATCGGGGGCAGTTTGCTGCCCAAGACCTCACACTACTTGGAAGTATCTGGCTACTAAGTGGCTCCTGTCCATCTGCTGATTGTGTCCTGAACACATCCAATGCTTAGTGGTCTCAGAAGCCCGCTGATTGGTGAGTGGCACTGGCCGTTCACCAATCAGAGTGCAGGAGGGAGTGGGGCTCTTATATTAAAGGTGAGGTTGTGGAGCTCTGGTGGTGATGAGGGGACAGTGCAGGGATCTGCACACGGACTCAGGCCCATGTCTGTGCACGGTTTAAGGTACATAAAGCCTGATTTTTTTAATATGCTCCTTACCTGGACAACAAGTAATGCGGGCCTATATTGATGGGGCCCTGGGCAAATACGCAGTTATCTTCCCCAAAGACTGTTCATGCCATGAATAAACTAATCATTTCATCTGTAAACCTGTAAACATGGGTCCAGTTGTGCAATGACTAAAATAAAGGACTCATCCGGCATATAACAATGTAACCTTCCTGCGGCCACAATGACTTGTTATACACAGCGTGAAGCTGGGGATCCTGTGATTAACGAGGGTCCGTGCCTGAGGGGTGATAAGTGTGTGATTCAGGAGCTCCTCTGGCCATGTTACAGAGGGGGCATTGTGCATTATTGTCTATTAGTATTATTGTGTGCAGCGCTCACTGTCCTCTCACTTTAGGCTCTTTGTTGGAGTGGGAATAAACCTCTCTGACCTCACTCTTCGGTGGTTGTTGACTCATGGTGGTGGCAGGGAGATGTCCTCGCCAGTTACAGTCCCGTCCTCACACACTAACACAAAGGCATTTGTTAGTTGACCTTAGCTTGTCGGGATGGAAGAGCCACAGGTGCTACCGGAAAGGGGGGCAATGACCAGTCCCATCAGTCGGGGTTTATTTGACGTGTGGGTCTTGATATACACTACAAACCGAAAAGCAGTCAGGCACGGTGACAGAGGAAGTATATTAAGTTTATCAAGTATCATTCATACTTGCAGGACCTGGGTGTGTGTCAGTGTTTAAAAAGAAAAAATATTCGACCGCAGCTGCGGAGGCGATTGCTTCGGTCGTGGCGGCCTTCTTACTAGTTTACGCTAATGCGAGTCTCCACCCGTCTATGCGAGGAGCCGTACTTGTGTATGAGTGGCTCCGCCCTCTGGGGTTTCTTTTTATGGCTGAAGCAGTCATCATTAGTATTGGTGACTGCACACACCCCCACGTTACGTGCAAAAGATCCGTCTGAAAGAGGCGCCCAGATGCCTCAATCACACGCCCACAACACTCCCATGTGAACCATCTGTTCCGTCAGTGGCGTCACTATGGTTACAGAGACTCCTCGCACAGAAGGGGGCGTGACCTCATGCACTGTGAGGCCACGCCCCTAATGTGTGACATTTTGGGGGCATGACGGCATGTCACGTCCCTGTTCTCGTCATGCTGGGGTCTTGCCCCCAGCGCTCCAGGCCAGCCCCATCCTCTCCGGACACAGTGTGGGTGACGCTCGTGCTGCTGCTTAGCTAGGTGACGCCATCCCAGGGAGTGACACTATAATTGCACTATATTTTGGGTCACCGTCTCACATGATGTCACCAAGTGCTGCCCGCACCCCCTGGTAATGCCGTTGTGTTCTGTGCATGCGCTGCGTGGTCACCAGCCAGGTGCTGTCAGAAATGCCCATGTCACGTAAGGCCAGGTCCGCTAAGGGCACATTGTGCGTTACGTGCACAGAACCTTTTCTACACATCAGCTGTCTGTGCAGAACGGCGAGATGCGTCCGCTTTTATCAGTACAAAACTCTACCGCATTCTTCTCCGTATTTTCATCCGTCGGATGACGGATCTTCTTTTATCATTACGCACCACCAATGGAGAAGTACTTGTCACTTCCCCATAACACTGCGCAGTAATTGTCAGCTTTTCTGGTTAGATAGAGTTGGACCATGAGCAATGCTGGAGTACAGATAATAGACGTGCCCCCATGACGTTGTATGGGCACGATGTACAGTTTGCTGCGAGGGATTTGCGGAATGGCAATCAGTGATGATCGTACAGGTTTGATAGTGAAATATCAAACAACCGTTTTTTTGCCGCTCACGATTATGGCACATGTACCTTACACTGAGCGATAATCGTTCTGTCCTGCCGTGTATGGATAATCGCTCAGTGTATGGGCGGCTGTAGACTTTGCCTTGCTGTCAGATATAATTCTGTCTTATCTCGCTGGGGATAACTAACAACTAACCACCCACTCAGCCAACCATCCTGACTTGTGTGTGTGCCACTAGTACAATTTACAGTCTGTCTGCAGTCTGAGTCTCCCAGGACATCACTTATTCTGCCAGACAAGGAAAGGCCAGTGGCTCTGTGTAGTGAGCTTAATGCACTCCTCCTTGTAGCCTACAGACTGTTCTCTTCTGCTGCACACATCTGATGCTGCAAAAAGAGCCTCCACTTCGGTTCCTCTCCACTAACTTTACAGTGGAAATATAAAGCTGCTTTGCAAACTAACAAAAACATGTTTTACAGTCCTATAAAGCTATTACCAGCAACTCCCATGGCTTTCTTTCAGTTAACACCTTTGTACTTTGCTTTTGCGGGACAAGTGGCATTTTTATGGTTGTAGGGATCCAGCTGAAACTGCACCAGTCTGATCACAGTAAGATCAGACCTGGGACCAGCTCAGGGTAATATTGGGCTTTATCTCGTACTACTGCCCCTATAGCAGAGACGTCTCTTACATTGCTCTGTGATTTATAATCCGTAGACCCAGTACTGGCTCTGGCTATTATACAGTGTAACCCAGGCTGATGCAGAGATGGACGCAGTTGAGCGATTATCAGTAACCTGTGCACGCGTCATGTTTCATTACCGTACTCTTTCACACTATGTGTTTATGTACTGTGTAAGGCGCTGCGGAATACTTGTGGCGCCATATAAATAAATGATGATAATACCGTCGGCAATGGCTGTGATTATTTTCCCGCTGAGTGATTGATTGAGAGTCAGTGAGTGTTTGGGGGAGGGGACAAAGAGTCAGCAAATACGCAGGGGTGTCGCGACCGTTTTCATAAGCATGTCGCAGCCTGTGTGTATAATAATGGCTCCGGCGTCTCAATTCACGCGGCCATTCTGTGCGATAATAGGGTTACTCAGAAGGCAGATTATTGAAGGACCAGTGAACACCGATGTTGCGTCTTCGTACGCAGACAATTGGATTTGCGAAGCCTCAGGTGGGCATCGCAACAGAAAATGCAGGCGGCAGCCACATTTGATTGTTATTATTTATTCTCCTTTATATGATGCCACAAGTGTTCCACAGCGCCGTACATAGAACTAATAAGTGAAGAAGAAACAAGTAACTTACAGTACATTACAGTGCAGGACAAGGACGCGACTTATATACATTGCTGCAATAGCGATTACAGCACTCACAATAAGCAGCTGGGAGTTGGCAGTCACGTGTTAGGTGCCCTAATGGGGAGTAAAGAGTAGGAGAAAATGTAAAAAGAAGCACATGAGGGAAGAGGATCCTGCTCGTGAGAGCTTACATTCTAAAGGGGAGGGGCAGACAGACAGGCGTGACACAGAAGGGGAGGGGCAGATGGGCGTGACACAGAAGGGGAGGGGCAGACAGACAGGAGTGACACAGAAGGGGAGGGGCAGACAGGCAGGCGTGACACAGAAGGGGAGGGGCAGACACAGACAGGAGTGACACAGAAGGGGAGGGGCAGACAGACAGGCGTGACAGAAGGGGAGGGGCAGACAGGCAGGCGTGACACAGAAGGGGAGGGGCAGACACAGACAGGAGTGACACAGAAGGGGAGGGGCAGGCAGACAGGCGTGACACAGAAGGGGAGGGGCAGACACAGACAGGAGTGACACAGAAGGGGAGGGGCAGACAGACAGGCGTGACACAGAAGGGGAGGGGCATACAGACAGGCGTGACACAGAAGGGGAGGGGCAGACAGACAGGCGTGACACAGAAGGGGAGGGGCAGACAGACAGGCGTGACAGAAGGGGAGGGGCAGACAGACAGGAGTGACACAGAAGGGGAGGGGCAGACAGACAGGCGTGACACAGAAGAGGAGGGGCAGACACAGACAGGAGTGACACAGAAGGGGAGGGGCAGACAGACAGGCGTGACACAGAAGGGGAGGGGCATACAGACAGGCGTGACACAGAAGGGGAGGGGCAGACAGACAGGCGTGACACAGAAGAGGAGGGGCAGACAGACAGGCGTGACACAGAAGGGGAAGATAGGGAGGCAAGAGCAGGAGGTGGATTAGGATGAGAGCTGGAAGGCTATGATGAAGTAGTGGGTCTTGAGAGCCCGTATGAAGATTTGTAGAGAGGTGGAGAGTCTGATAGGGAGAGGTATTGCGTTCCTAAGGTGGGGAGCAGCACGGGCAAAATCTTGGATGCGGGAGTGGGAGGAAGTAATCAGTTGGCAGGAGAGGCGGCATACATTTGTTGAGCGAAGTGGACGGGCGGGAGTGTGAAGGGAGAGAAGGTCAGAAATGTATGTGGGAGAAGATTGGGTGAGGGCTTTGTAGGCGAGTGTAAGAACCTTGAATTGACATCTGAAGGGGAAGGGGAGCCAGTGTAGGGCTTGAAGGAGAGGGGAAGCAGATGTAGAATGTCTGGAGAGGAAGATGAGCCGAGCAGCAGCATTGAGAGCTGATTGCAGTGGAGAGAGGTGAGAGACCGGGAGGCCAGCTAGGAGAAGGTTACAGTAGTCCAATCTGGAGATGACCAGTGAGTGGATGAGGGTTTTAGTGGCATCCTGGGTGAGGAAGGGTCTAATCTTGGAGATATTTTTTAGGTGGAAACGGCAGGAATGCGAGAGGTGCTGAATGTGTGGTATAAAGGAGAGGGAAGAGTCCAGGATAACTCCAAGACAGCGCACTTTGGGGCTAGAGGAGATAGTTGTGCCATCAATAGATAAAGAAATTGTGGGAAGTGAGGTAATGGAAGAGGCTGGGAAGATGATCAGCTCAGTCTTAGACATGTTAAGTTTAAGAAAGCGCTGGGACATCCATGAAGAGACAGCAGAGAGACAGTTGGAGATACAGGTCAGGAGCGAGGGGCAGAGCTCAGGGGTGGAAAGGTAAATTTGAGTATATTCTCTCGCAGTCACTACGTAGACAGGCGCAGCAGCGGCCCCATTCATGTAAATCTCGCAATCTGGCCCTAGAGGCATTTGCAAACTTTGTACATTGTTACGTTATATATTATGCTTTCATAGGCGTATTTTATGGGGAGGAGGGGGATACGGATCTCCCTTCTCCCCGTAAAATATCTGAGATGGAGAATTGTATGTAAATGTATTAGAGAGATTTTTGAAGTCTTACTGAAACCTAATGGCAAATGGGACCAGTTCCCCAGCAATCCGTATATTTGGCAGTAGAAATTACCGGTAGTCTTGGTACATTGAGTTAGGACTTCTGTCTCAAATCACCCAATGAGCAGACAGACTGCTGCTGCTGCAGTTTGACAGTGTGAGTGACTGTACTTCCTTAGCAAACGTATAACCAAGGAAACGATCTGTGGACTGTTCTAATTGTCACAATCTGTCAAACTGCAGCAACAATGTGTTTCTGACTTGTCAACAGGCGATTTCAGGCAATCCTATTCCTAGTATCAGGGGCTCTTCCAGTCATTTGTAGTACCCAGTAATAGGATTTGAATGCAGCGAATACCATTCTTGAGGGGAGTGACGCTATAAAGCTCCAGAAGCGTTTCTCCACACTGGACTATTGTTGCCGGTCGGCGGTGGAGGCGTCCAGGGGACTAGTGAGCCTATAAAAAATTCATGGTAAAAATGTTTAATTCCTCTCCAAATGGGCTGGATTCATAAATTACACTAATGGCAAAACTATTGGAGAAAGCAGTTGGAAAAAAAAAAACCCCATTATCCACACATTAATTCACCGCTAAGGATGGTGCCCAGGAGCTATATCTGTCCTGATGTTATCAGTTTAGGGTGGTGATTCATGCAGGCCCGGCTGACGTTTTTATATGCAAGTGCTCCAACCCTCACAGCAAATCAGTCAGCTGTCAGCCTGACGCAGCCATTAATTGGCCCTATCTGACTAACACTAAGAATACCTTTCCACTGAGGCAACATTTTGAACTCATGAGGTACTGGGTGGACACATTTTTGAGGCGGCGGATTACAGTTACAGTAATCTGTATTGTGCTCCGTTGATTCACTCCAGCTGTGGTCAGAATCTGACCACAGATATGAGCAGCTTGTCTACGCCCAGTCTCCCTTTCTTGGGACTGCTGCAGACTTCAAGGTTCAGTTGACCAATTAAAGTGTACCCATCACCTACACTACAGCCATCTTGTAGGCATGACGGCGGCCATCTTGTGGGCATGACATTTCAGCTTATTGATTGGCTGCCTGATGCCATAGTGACATTAGGTGAAGTGACAGGCTTACTAGCCACAAAATGGCTGCCTCCGCCGTGCGTAGGTGACTGGTGACCTTTTGGACAACATACGTAGCAGGTCGGAGGATTCTGTAGCCACTGTCCAGTTTGCTGGTCAGATAATGGGTTAAGCTCCTTTCTCTCTGGATAATGACACATGCTGTGTTTTCTAGGACTTGACCGGAAAGATTATTCCATGAACAGGCATCTGTGGCTCACACTCAGCCTGACACACTCACACCCCGTTGTCACACCCAGCTGTAACACAATGGGGGAAACATGGCCTTCCTCTCGGCAGGTCAAATTATGCAGCTCAGGAAGATCCTATTCCTTCTTCCTGCACCGAATCCCTATTTACTCCTCATGGTGGAGGTTACAGGGATAACCCCGAGCAAATCATAGTTTATCTATAATTGGGGCCTACAGCAAAAATGACATTAAGTAAAACAAGTTCAACATAAGGATGTGATTTAAAGGCTGAACAAAGTAGTAATTCCAAATTGGAACTTAAAATAAAACCACATGGGGAAAGGCTGCATTGTCCCAAAGAGCTTACCGTCTATTAGCCGTTTTCAATTTGAGCAGACCCGCGATACTTTTTCATCTCCCGGACTTTTCGCCTACATCTCGTGTTTTGCAGGCGGAAAAGTATCGCCCACGTATCCCCGTATTCAGTTTGAAAGTAGGCGAGAACGGGACCCGGCGAAACTTAAACAAGCGGAAAGTCCTGTCAGATTTGGGGAAATCAGCCTGACACCCCCCCAAAGGATGCTCTGACATGGGGGTTCCCTATGGTACCCCCGATTTGGCTGGCTGAAGGTATTTGGTGTTTTTAAACAGGCTCAATAGCTGCTAAATAGCGTTTTTCTGTACGTGGTGCAGAACAGTATTCAGGAGTTGTTTTTGCAGAAAATAAATTATCCCAGCAAATTTGGGGTACTTGAAAATGGGGGTCAGCATATTTAATAGTTGCTAAAGTTCAGTTTTAAAAACCGTGAAAAATCCACCTGCCGCAAGCCCCATGCAATGAAAAAAACACTTGGGGCGTACTTGGGGACCCCCCTAGAGTCTAGTTTGCTAGATTTTAACTTTGTCCCCCAACATTTTTTTTTCGCCCCCAAAATGAGTTTTTTTGGGGTGTTCTAAAGTGTTTTTTTATTTTTTGACCGTTTACCTTTGGGGGACTGTCTGAAGGCTGCACAGGGGTTCCCACAACATTGCACCCCAAAACCCCAATTCTGCACTTTTTTCTGCCTGCTATTCATAGGCAAAACTTTTTCACCTATCACATTGTCTAGGCGGAAAGTCTTTCAAATTGAATACGGCGATATGACAATACCGGCTCTTCGCTCCAAATGGAATATAGGTAATAGCGTAGAGTCGGAATTAAATACAATCTGTTTTTCACATCCATTTTTTTTTACTTGTGTTTTTCACCTTGTTTTATTAATGTATAGTTTATAGAAGTCCATTGATAGGTGGCAGACGCACAGATATGGAACAAGTGACATTCCCAGATATTGCAACGCAAAAAGGTACATTTGTATGGCGACTCGGGGGAGTGGTTGTGACGTTACACGTGTTTTACAGGTCACGCGACATTGGGCATTTACCCTCATTGTGCCCGAGGGTTCCATTCAGCATGTCGACAAGCACACGTCAACACCAGAATATCGACATGTTCTAAATGGTTAAAATGTCGACCTATAACATGTTGACATCTACATTGTCTGTGGTGTCGACATCCCTGACACATGCAGTTTGGGTTAACGTTGGGCTGCATTTAGGGCTAGGTTTGAGCGTAAACAGTACTGTCGACCCTCTAAATCTCAGCATTCAGTGTCCATATTCTGAGAAATGTCATCATCGTGGATTTAGACAGGTCATCCGTCAACATTTTGAACATGTAAACATGCCGATGATGTCAACATTAAATGTCGACATTCTGCGAGTCGACATATCATACCCAACCTGTGCCCGATGCTGTACAAGCTGCTCAATATCATTTTAACCCCATATTCTGTATTATAGTTTTCTGTATGATACTCTACTACATTACGTTGTGATATCGGTCATTAGAGAGGTCTTCCATTGTAGCAGATGAGTAATTGCATCATCCTGTCCAGCATGTTACCATGTATTATAAGGAATAGTAGTAATGGCACTTCCCGATTGTGGAATGTCCTGTGCAAATCTCAGGTCCCTGTTCAGGTTACAACAATCTTTAAAGCAACAAGAGCAAATGAAGCATTGGGTATATTTAAAGAAGGCAGAGCAAAACCTTTATAATTCAGTGCGTAGTTAGTATATGTAATAGAGCTTATTAAGGCAGAGGTACCAATAGGTAATGCTCTCTCCATGGTTTATACCTGTTGTCAGTCACCTAGTTAAAGGGTACATGTCTCCTGTTATGCACAGTGTAGGCTGTCACTTCATGGACTGATCCAATATTCTCAGTCGGCCATTACAGAATAGAGTCAGCCATTACACAGTGGAGTCCGCCATTGCACAGTAGAGGCAGCCATTTTGGGAACTATTTTGGGAGTTTAACCAACAGTGTGATGACACAGAGGTAATTAGCTCGGTAGAGGGTGGATTGGTGCAGTGTTTAGGTGCTTTAATGAGGATCCACACACAGCTTCCGTGGTAAAATCAAGTAAATGGAGCTTTAGTTGTCAGCAAGAATCAAAATGAACAGAAAATAATAAACAGCCTAGCCCCTATTTAGGGTGTCTAACTCACTTCTTGATCCCTGACTATAATGGTGCAGCTAGTCTGCCAATAAAGTCTCTGCCTGCTTCTCTGCAGGTCTATCTCCGGCTCCAGCCTGGCTTGGCTGCCACAGCTACACAAACAGTCAGTCTTGGTGGCCTTCCCTGTCTCCTCCAGGTATAGGCTCTGGCCTCCGCAGGTTAGCTGCTTCAATATATACAGTCTTTGGAGTTTTTCGGTCCTCCATGCCTCCTGCAGGTCTGGACTCAGGCCCCCAACGGCCTCCAGGCCCACTGGGCTCTCTAGCTGCCAGTCGTCCTTGGACTGCTTCCACATGCAGCCTGACTGTAGGTCTGCCTCGTTAGCCCTCACCTTAGCTCTCTCCACAAGGCAGCCATTAGGTGTTGCAAAACTCAGTATTTCTACCCTGTGTGGGCGGATCTCACCTGTACCACACAGAATCTGCTGCTCACCAGCGCCATCTCTGGTGATACTGCCACAACAGTCATTAAACAATGGAGTCAGCCATTACATAATGATATCATCCATTACACAGTGCAGGCAGCCAATTTGTGAGCTGAAACAATATATATATATATAGTGGAGTTAGTCATTGCACAGTTGAGGCCATACCGCATAACGTTTGTGTTTAAATTCAGGACCCTTCATGCATCGGAAAATGGGGCACACCCCCAGCCAGCTCTCCCCACACTGTGAACAGATGTCCTGCTCCCCCAACTCCCACCCCCAGTGGGAAACTACCGCCCACAGGTGTGATGGCGGGACTGTTGGGAGATACGCTTGAGGCATCCATTTTGTGAGCTGAACCAATATACCTAGTGGAGTCAGCCATGATGCAATGGAGTCGGCAATTACACAGTGGAGGTAGCCATTTTGGGAGCTGTGTTATACACCGGGAAGTCAGCCATTACACACTGGAGGCAGCTATTAAATCATCTATGCAATTGAAACTAATGACAATGCTGACACATGAGGCCCAAAGTGCCTCATACCTCATTGATATCACCAGTTCTTAGTGAATTGTCATTCTGCATTGTTGTGACTATTGCTTCACACCACAAAATGCCCACCACCACATTGCATTTTGAGGTAACATACCCCCTCTATGCCAGCTGGGGGAGGTGGTGTTGTCTGCAAATACTGATCTGTCTGTTCTTTCATACAGTCAGGTGCATAAATATTGGGACGTTGACAACATTGTTATATTTTGGCCTCTATTCACCACCACAATGGCTTCGAAATGAAACAAACAAGATGTGCTTTAACTGCAGACTTTCAGATTTAATTTGAGGGTAATTACATCCAAATCGGGTGAACGATGTAGGAATTACAACGGTTTCTATATGTGCCTCCCACTTTTTAAGGGGCCAAAAGTAACGGGACTATCAACTCAAAAGCTATTTCATGGACAGGTGTGGGCTATTCCCTCGTTATTTCATTATCAATTAAGTAGGTAAAAGGTCTGGAGTTGATTCTAGGTGTGACATTTGCATTTGGAATCAGTTGCTGTCGACTCTCAATATGAGATCCAAAGAGCTGTCACTATCAGTGAAGCAAGACATCATTAGGCTGAAAAATCCAAACAAACCCATCAGAGAGATAGCAAAAACATTAGGTGTGGCCAAATCAACTGTTTGGAA
The DNA here is from genome assembly GCA_031769625.1 of Taudactylus pleione. Classification (NCBI taxonomy): domain Eukaryota; kingdom Metazoa; phylum Chordata; class Amphibia; order Anura; family Myobatrachidae; genus Taudactylus; species Taudactylus pleione. The sequence goes on along the minus strand of JAUIMM010002157.1, from coordinate 157,787 downwards.
CATTCTTACAAAGAAAGAACACACCGGAGAGCTCAGCGACACCAAATGACCCGGAAGACCACGGAAAACAACTGTGGTGGATGACAAAATAATTATTTCCCTGGTGAAGAAAAACCCCTTCACAACAGTTGGCCAAATCAAGAACACTCTCCAGGAGGTAGGTGTATATGTGTCAAAGTCAACAATCAAGAGAAGACTTCACAAGAGTGAATATAGAGGGTTCACCACAAGATGTAAACCATTGGTGAGCCAAAAAACAGGAAGACCAGATTAGAGTTTGCCAAACAACATCTAAAAAAGCCATTACAGTTCTGGAACAACATCCTATGGACAGATGAGACAAAGATCAACTTGTACCAGAGTGATGGGAAGAGAAGAGTATGGAGACGGAAAGGAACTGCTCATGATCCAAAACATACCACCTCATCAGTGAAGCATGGTGGTGGTAGTGTCATGGCGTGGGCATGTATGGCTGCCAATGGAACTGGTTCCCTTGTATTTATTGATGATGTGACTGCTGACAAAAGCAGCAGAATGAATTCTGAAGTGTTTCAGGCAATATTATATGCTCATATTCAGTCAAATGCTTCAGAACTCATTGGACGGCGCTTCACAGTGCAGATGGACAATGACCCGAAGCATACTGCAAAAGCAACCAAAGAGTTTTTTAAGGCTAAAAAGTGGACTGTTATGCAATGGCCAAGTCAATCCCCTGACCTGAATCTGATTGAGCATGCATTTCACTTGATGAAGACAAAACTGAAGGGAAAATGCCCCAAGAACAAGCAGGAACTGAATACATTATTTATTTATTACCAGTTATTTATATAGCGCACACATATTCCGCAGCGCTTTTACAGAGAATCTCTTACCATTCACATCAGTCCCTGCCCCGGTGGAGCTTACAATCTATATTCCCTACCACATGCTCACACAAATACACACTAGGGTCAATTTTGTGGGTAGCCAATTAACCTACCAGTATATTTTTGGAGTAGCGGCCTGGCAGAGCATCACCAGGGATGAAACCCAGCGTCTGGTGATGTCTATGCGTTCCAGACTTCAGGCTGTAATTGCCTGCAAAGGATTTGCAACAAAGTATTAAAAAGTGAAAGTTAGATTTAGGATTGTTTAGTTTGTCCCATTACTTTTGGCCCCTTAAAAAGTGGGAGGCACATATAGAAACCGTTGTAATTCCTACACCGTTCACCTGATTTGGATGTAATTACCCTCAAATTAAATCTGAAAGTCTGCAGGTAAAGCAAATCTTGTTTGTTTCATTTCAAAGCCATTGTGGTGGTGAATAGAGGCCAAAATATGAGAATTCTGTCAATGTCCCAATATTTATGCACCTGACTGTATATGAAGCTGATGGTGAAATAGTTTAAACAGGGAGACCGGGTGTTATTCACCCTAATCTATGTAGGGGGTGTTTACCATATCACTGTTTTGTCTTACAAAATCCTGTCTGTCCCAGATGTACATAGAGATAACTCACTACACACTGTCTGAGCTATGATTGCAAAACTACGGCCATCTTATCAGACAGGTATTAGTAATGCTCTGACACAGCGAGGCGCTGGCATCACACGCTGCCCAGGAATGTACAGGTAGTAACATCTGCCGGGGTGCACGGTGTCCTCGCGTTATCAGGAATCCCACGCGTCAGGCGGTGCCAGCATCCAGCTTGCATGTACTAGGCTTCATCTGTTCCCCATGTTCTCACTCTGCTTCTCATTTCTCATATCTCTTAAAGTGGGCGACTCCGGGAGCGGCGCTCTGTTATTTTTGGAAGAGGCGCGGAGAGCCTGACGCTAATTGAGTAAGCATGTTCACTGCAGCGGGGAGGCAGAATTGGGTTACTGGGACAAAAGGTGAGCCGTGGCCAAACCCCAGTAAGCGCAGGGATCTGCTTTCAGTTACTCGGGCAGAGCGGAGGCTGACAGACTGGGCACATTTTCTCATCCCAGGATGCCCATGCACGGCTTAACCCTTGCCGGGCAGGCAGCATAGGACTGTCCGTAGAATATGCATGCCTCATGCCTCTCCGGGCACGGTAATCATCGGGACACCTGTCCACCACAATTGAGACGCATGCGCAGTATTTACGTGCGTTTAGCGCCCAACTCAGAATCAGGCCCTTTGTCTTTGTAAACTCCTTTGGTTTAGAAAGACAATCTGGGGGTGTAATGGGGGATACTGTAACAAGGAGCTTACCATCTCTTGGCACCATTATAGAATCTGATCCAAAGAGCTTACATTTCAATGCGGTAATAGTTTACTGTAACAATATTTTACAGTTTTATTGTAGAATCTGTTCCAAAGAGCTTACATTTCAATGCAGTAACTTAGAATTGTAGAGTCAGACCCAAGAGCTTACTTTTACCCAGCATAACAAGAAAGGTAGAATCTAGTGGTATAGCTGGTGACTCTGATCCAAAGAGCTTACATTTCAATGTAGTAATTGGAAACAGTGACAAGAAGACAGCAGAAGATCTTACAATCTAAAGACATCCGTACTAACAGTTTACATTTTTGATCTACTAAAGACAGGAGCTCACAGAATTGCAATCAAGCTTTATAGAGGAAAGAGTTGTGACACGGAGCTTACAATTCTCTGACACATTTGTTTGAAAAGACACATGCAGCTTACATACTAATAATATAATGGCAAATACTGACCCACCAAGCTTGCACTCTAGTGACCTACAGAGAGACCCTCTGACTAGGATATTACAGTATGGTGGTATAATGGGAGACTTTCATATAGATAGCTAGCTGTCTATTGGTATAGTGGGGTGACTCTCGTCCAAGGAGTTTGCAGTCTAGTGGTACAACAGATTATTCACAGCATATTCTGTAGCTTAAGCTGGCCACACACATAGCGATATGTTACCCGATCTGGCCGATTCCGATACATTGGAACGACATCGTGTAAAATATGGGTAAATCGTGAGTCCCCTGTCACGATTACGATGCGATGCGAGTCCCCGCTGGTCGCACCTCGCATCATCAGATCTGCCGTGCAGTAGGGCAGATCTGACAATCTAGGACACAATATACTGTGACAGTCTGGATGCAGGAGAGATCGTATGAAGATTGGACACCATATTGTGTGGAGATCGTGTACAGAGCTGCCGGGGAGAGTTTCAAGTGTAATCGTACACAAATCGTGCACATCCGCTGATCGTGTGCAGATCGCCATGTGTGTGGCCAGCTTAAGTGTGATTATTGTCCTGTATACATTCAGTGCTGAATGAGAGGAAGGCCTGAACACTCCCTGCAGAGGTTAATATCCGCAGGAGAAGTCTAGAGAGTGGGACGGAAAATGAAAAGTGCCCAAAATGAGAGGAGTGTTGTAGGCCGGACGGATGGAAACGCTGAACTCTGGCACAGCGTGCATTGTCTGTGGTCCGGGCAAGACAACCACAAACGTAGGTCTGCAGTCCAGGACTGGCACAGAGTACATATCCCATACCTTCCTGGGAGACCAAGTATCACCATCTGTTATACAGGGAGCAGATCTATCTGTTATACAGAGAGCGGATTTCCTACCTGTGTTATACAGGGAGCGGGTCTCCTACCTGTGTTATACAGGGAGCGGGTCTCCTACCTGTGTTATACAGGGAGCGGGTCTCCTAGCTGTGTTATACAGGGAGCGGGTCTCCCAGCTGTGTTATACAGGGAGCCGGTCTCCCAGCTGTGTTATACAGGGAGCCGGTCTCCTAGCTGTGTTATACAGGGAGCCGGTCTCCTAGCTGTGTTATACAGGGAGCCGGTCTCCTAGCTGTGTTATACAGGGAGCCGGTCTCCTAGCTGTGTTATACAGGGAGCCGGTCTCCTAGCTGTGTTATACAGGGAGCCGGTCTCCTAGCTGTGTTATACAGGGAGCGGGTCTCCTACCTGTGTTATACAGGGAGCCGGTCTCCTAGCTGTGTTATACAGGGAGCCGGTCTCCTAGCTGTGTTATACAGGGAGCCGGTCTCCTAGCTGTGTTATACAGGGAGCCGGTCTCCTACCTGTGTTATACAGGGAGCGGGTCTCCTACCTGTGTTATACAGGGAGCGGGTCTCCTACCTGTGTTATACAGGGAGCGGGTCTCCCAGCTGTGTTATACAGGGAGCGGGTCTCCCAGCTGTGTTATACAGGGAGCCGGTCTCCCAGCTGTGTTATACAGGGAGCCGGTCTCCTAGCTGTGTTATACAGGGAGCCGGTCTCCTAGCTGTGTTATACAGGGAGCGGGTCTCCTAGCTGTGTCATACAGGGAGCGGGTCTCCTAGCTGTGTCATACAGGGAGCGGGTCTCCTAGCTGTGTTATACAGGGAGCCGGTCTCCCAGCTGTGTTATACAGGGAGCCGGTCTCCCAGCTGTGTTATACAGGGAGCCGGTCTCCCAGCTGTGTTATACAGGGAGCCGGTCTCCTAGCTGTGTTATACAGGGAGCCGGTCTCCTAGCTGTGTTATACAGGGAGCCGGTCTCCTAGCTGTGTCATACAGGGAGCGGGTCTCCTAGCTGTGTTATACAGGGAGCCGGTCTCCTAGCTGTGTTATACAGGGAGCCGGTCTCCTAGCTGTGTTATACAGGGAGCCGGTCTCCTAGCTGTGTTATACAGGGAGCCGGTCTCCTAGCTGTGTTATACAGGGAGCCGGTCTCCTAGCTGTGTTATACAGGGAGCGGGTCTCCTACCTGTGTTATACAGGGAGCGGGTCTCCTACCTGTGTTATACAGGGAGCGGGTCTCCCAGCTGTGTTATACAGGGAGCCGGTCTCCCAGCTGTGTTATACAGGGAGCCGGTCTCCCAGCTGTGTTATACAGGGAGCCGGTCTCCTAGCTGTGTTATACAGGGAGCCGGTCTCCTAGCTGTGTTATACAGGGAGCGGGTCTCCTAGCTGTGTTATACAGGGAGCCGGTCTCCTAGCTGTGTCATACAGGGAGCGGGTCTCCTAGCTGTGTCATACAGGGAGCGGGTCTCCTAGCTGTGTCATACAGGGAGCGGGTCTCCTAGCTGTGTCATACAGGGAGCGGGTCTCCTAGCTGTGTCATACAGGGAGCGGGTCTCCCAGCTGTGTTATACAGGGAGCCGGTCTCCCAGCTGTGTTATACAGGGAGCCGGTCTCCCAGCTGTGTTATACAGGGAGCCGGTCTCCTAGCTGTGTCATACAGGGAGCGGGTCTCCTAGCTGTGTCATACAGGGAGCCAGTCTCCTAGCTGTGTTATACAGGGAGCCGGTCTCCTAGCTGTGTTATACAGGGAGCGGGTCTCCTAGCTGTGTTATACAGGGAGCCGGTCTCCTAGCTGTGTCATACAGGGAGCGGGTCTCCTAGCTGTGTCATACAGGGAGCGGGTCTCCTAGCTGTGTCATACAGGGAGCGGGTCTCCTAGCTGTGTCATACAGGGAGCGGGTCTCCTAGCTGTGTCATACAGGGAGCGGGTCTCCTAGCTGTGTTATACAGGGAGCCGGTCTCCCAGCTGTGTTATACAGGGAGCCGGTCTCCCAGCTGTGTTATACAGGGAGCCGGTCTCCTAGCTGTGTCATACAGGGAGCGGGTCTCCTAGCTGTGTTATACAGGGAGCCGGTCTCCCAGCTGTGTTATACAGGGAGCCGGTCTCCTAGCTGTGTCATACAGGGAGCCGGTCTCCTAGCTGTGTTATACAGGGAGCCGGTCTCCTAGCTGTGTTATACAGGGAGCCGGTCTCCTAGCTGTGTTATACAGGGAGCCGGTCTCCTAGCTGTGTTATACAGGGAGCCGGTCTCCTAGCTGTGTCATACAGGGAGCGGGTCTCCTAGCTGTGTTATACAGGGAGCCGGTCTCCTAGCTGTGTCATACAGGGAGCGGGTCTCCTAGCTGTGTCATACAGGGAGCGGGTCTCCTAGCTGTGTTATACAGGGAGCCGGTCTCCTAGCTGTGTTATACAGGGAGCCAGTCTCCTAGCTGTGTTATACAGGGAGCCGGTCTCCTAGCTGTGTTATACAGGGAGCGGGTCTCCTAGCTGTGTTATACAGGGAGCCAGTCTCCTAGCTGTGTTATACAGGGAGCGGGTCTCCTACCTGTGTTATACAGGGAGCGGGTCTCCTACCTGTGTTATACAGGGAGCGGGTCTCCCAGCTGTGTTATACAGGGAGCGGGTCTCCCAGCTGTGTTATACAGGGAGCCGGTCTCCTAGCTGTGTTATACAGGGAGCCGGTCTCCTAGCTGTGTTATACAGGGAGCCGGTCTCCTAGCTGTGTTATACAGGGAGCCGGTCTCCTAGCTGTGTTATACAGGGAGCCGGTCTCCTAGCTGTGTTATACAGGGAGCCAGTCTCCTAGCTGTGTTATACAGGGAGCCGGTCTCCTAGCTGTGTCATACAGGGAGCGGGTCTCCTAGCTGTGTTATACAGGGAGCCGGTCTCCTAGCTGTGTTATACAGGGAGCGGGTCTCCTAGCTGTGTCATACAGGGAGCGGGTCTCCTACCTGTGTCATACAGGGAGCGGGTCTCCTAGCTGTGTTATACAGGGAGCGGGTCTCCTAGCTGTGTTATACAGGGAGCGGGTCTCCTAGCTGTGTTATACAGGGAGCCGGTCTCCTAGCTGTGTTATACAGGGAGCCGGTCTCCTAGCTGTGTTATACAGGGAGCCGGTCTCCTAGCTGTGTTATACAGGGAGCGGGTCTCCTAGCTGTGTTATACAGGGAGCGGGTCTCCTAGCTGTGTTATACAGGGAGCGGGTCTCCTAGCTGTGTTATACAGGGAGCGGGTCTCCTAGCTGTGTTATACAGGGAGCCGGTCTCCTAGCTGTGTCATACAGGGAGCGGGTCTCCTAGCTGTGTTATACAGGGAGCGGGTCTCCTAGCTGTGTTATACAGGGAGCGGGTCTCCTACCTGTGTTATACAGGGAGCGGGTCTCCTAGCTGTGTTATACAGGGAGCGGGTCTCCTAGCTGTGTTATACAGGGAGCGGGTCTCCTAGCTGTGTTATACAGGGAGCGGGTCTCCTAGCTGTGTTATACAGGGAGCCGGTCTCCTAGCTGTGTTATACAGGGAGCGGGTCTCCTAGCTGTGTTATACAGGGAGCCGGTCTCCTAGCTGTGTTATACAGGGAGCCGGTCTCCTAGCTGTGTCATACAGGGAGCGGGTCTCCTAGCTGTGTTATACAGGGAGCGGGTCTCCTAGCTGTGTTATACAGGGAGCCGGTCTCCTACCTGTGTTATACAGGGAGCGGGTCTCCTAGCTGTGTTATACAGGGAGCCGGTCTCCTAGCTGTGTTATACAGGGAGCGGGTCTCCTAGCTGTGTTATACAGGGAGCCGGTCTCCTAGCTGTGTTATACAGGGAGCCGGTCTCCTAGCTGTGTTATACAGGGAGCCGGTCTCCTAGCTGTGTTATACAGGGAGCCGGTCTCCTAGCTGTGTTATACAGGGAGCCGGTCTCCTAGCTGTGTTATACAGGGAGCCGGTCTCCTAGCTGTGTCATACAGGGAGCGGGTCTCCTAGCTGTGTTATACAGGGAGCCGGTCTCCTAGCTGTGTTATTAAGGGAGCGGGTCTCCTAGCTGTGTCATACAGGGAGCCGGTCTCCTAGCTGTGTCATACAGGGAGCGGGTCTCCTAGCTGTGTTATACAGGGAGCGGGTCTCCTACCTGTGTTATACAGGGAGCGGGTCTCCTAGCTGTGTTATACAGGGAGCGGGTCTCCTAGCTGTGTTATACAGGGAGCCGGTCTCCTAGCTGTGTTATACAGGGAGCCGGTCTCCTAGCTGTGTTATACAGGGAGCGGGTCTCCTAGCTGTGTTATACAGGGAGCCGGTCTCCTAGCTGTGTTATACAGGGAGCCGGTCTCCTAGCTGTGTCATACAGGGAGCCGGTCTCCTAGCTGTGTTATACAGGGAGCCGGTCTCCTAGCTGTGTTATACAGGGAGCGGGTCTCCTAGCTGTGTTATACAGGGAGCGGGTCTCCTAGCTGTGTTATACAGGGAGCCGGTCTCCTACCTGTGTTATACAGGGAGCGGGTCTCCTAGCTGTGTTATACAGGGAGCCGGTCTCCTAGCTGTGTTATACAGGGAGCCGGTCTCCTAGCTGTGTTATACAGGGAGCGGGTCTCCTAGCTGTGTTATACAGGGAGCCGGTCTCCTAGCTGTGTTATACAGGGAGCCGGTCTCCTAGCTGTGTTATACAGGGAGCGGGTCTCCTAGCTGTGTTATACAGGGAGCCGGTCTCCTAGCTGTGTCATACAGGGAGCGGGTCTCCTACCTGTGTTATACAGGGAGCGGGTCTCCTAGCTGTGTTATACAGGGAGCGGGTCTCCTAGCTGTGTTATACAGGGAGCCGGTCTCCTAGCTGTGTTATACAGGGAGCCGGTCTCCTAGCTGTGTTATACAGGGAGCCGGTCTCCTAGCTGTGTTATACAGGGAGCCGGTCTCCTAGCTGTGTTATACAGGGAGCCGGTCTCCTAGCTGTGTTATACAGGGAGCGGGTCTCCTACCTGTGTTATACAGGGAGCCGGTCTCCTAGCTGTGTTATACAGGGAGCGGGTCTCCTACCTGTGTTATACAGGGAGCCGGTCTCCTACCTGTGTTATACAGGGAGTGGGTCTCCTAGCTGTGTTATACAGGGAGCGGGTCTCCTAGCTGTGTTATACAGGGAGCCGGTCTCCTAGCTGTGTTATACAGGGAGCCGGTCTCCTACCTGTGTTATACAGGGAGCCGGTCTCCTAGCTGTGTTATACAGGGAGCCGGTCTCCTAGCTGTGTTATACAGGGAGCCGGTCTCCTAGCTGTGTCATACAGGGAGCCGGTCTCCTAGCTGTGTTATACAGGGAGCCGGTCTCCTAGCTGTGTCATACAGGGAGCGGGTCTCCTACCTGTGTTATACAGGGAGCCGGTCTCCTAGCTGTGTTATACAGGGAGCGGGTCTCCTAGCTGTGTTATACAGGGAGCCGGTCTCCTAGCTGTGTTATACAGGGAGCCGGTCTCCTACCTGTGTTATACAGGGAGCCGGTCTCCTAGCTGTGTTATACAGGGAGCGGGTCTCCTAGCTGTGTTATACAGGGAGCCGGTCTCCTAGCTGTGTTATACAGGGAGCCGGTCTCCTACCTGTGTTATACAGGGAGCCGGTCTCCTAGCTGTGTTATACAGGGAGCCGGTCTCCTAGCTGTGTTATACAGGGAGCGGGTCTCCTAGCTGTGTTATACAGGGAGCCGGTCTCCTAGCTGTGTTATACAGGGAGCGGGTCTCCTAGCTGTGTTATACAGGGAGCCGGTCTCCTAGCTGTGTTATACAGGGAGCCGGTCTCCTAGCTGTGTTATACAGGGAGCCGGTCTCCTAGCTGTGTTATACAGGGAGCCGGTCTCCTAGCTGTGTTATACAGGGAGCGGGTCTCCTACCTGTGTTATACAGGGAGCGGGTCTCCTAGCTGTGTTATACAGGGAGCGGGTCTCCTAGCTGTGTTATACAGGGAGCCGGTCTCCTAGCTGTGTTATACAGGGAGCCGGTCTCCTAGCTGTGTTATACAGGGAGCCGGTCTCCTAGCTGTGTTATACAGGGAGCCGGTCTCCTAGCTGTGTTATACAGGGAGCCGGTCTCCTAGCTGTGTTATACAGGGAGCGGGTCTCCTACCTGTGTTATACAGGGAGCCGGTCTCCTACCTGTGTTATACAGGGAGTGGGTCTCCTAGCTGTGTTATACAGGGAGCGGGTCTCCTAGCTGTGTTATACAGGGAGCCGGTCTCCTAGCTGTGTTATACAGGGAGCCGGTCTCCTACCTGTGTTATACAGGGAGCCGGTCTCCTAGCTGTGTTATACAGGGAGCGGGTCTCCTAGCTGTGTTATACAGGGAGCGGGTCTCCTAGCTGTGTTATACAGGGAGCCGGTCTCCTAGCTGTGTTATACAGGGAGCCGGTCTCCTAGCTGTGTCATACAGGGAGCGGGTCTCCTACCTGTGTTATACAGGGAGCGGGTCTCCTAGCTGTGTTATACAGGGAGCGGGTCTCCTAGCTGTGTTATACAGGGAGCCGGTCTCCTAGCTGTGTTATACAGGGAGCCGGTCTCCTACCTGTGTTATACAGGGAGCCGGTCTCCTAGCTGTGTTATACAGGGAGCGGGTCTCCTAGCTGTGTTATACAGGGAGCGGGTCTCCTAGCTGTGTTATACAGGGAGCCGGTCTCCTAGCTGTGTTATACAGGGAGCCGGTCTCCTAGCTGTGTTATACAGGGAGCCGGTCTCCTACCTGTGTTATACAGGGAGCCGGTCTCCTAGCTGTGTTATACAGGGAGCCGGTCTCCTACCTGTGTTATACAGGGAGCCGGTCTCCTAGCTGTGTTATACAGGGAGCGGGTCTCCTAGCTGTGTTATACAGGGAGCGGGTCTCCTAGCTGTGTTATACAGGGAGCCGGTCTCCTAGCTGTGTTATACAGGGAGCCGGTCTCCTAGCTGTGTTATACAGGGAGCCGGTCTCCTACCTGTGTTATACAGGGAGCCGGTCTCCTAGCTGTGTTATACAGGGAGCCGGTCTCCTAGCTGTGTTATACAGGGAGCGGGTCTCCTAGCTGTGTTATACAGGGAGCCGGTCTCCTAGCTGTGTTATACAGGGAGCGGGTCTCCTAGCTGTGTTATACAGGGAGCCGGTCTCCTAGCTGTGTTATACAGGGAGCCGGTCTCCTAGCTGTGTTATACAGGGAGCCGGTCTCCTAGCTGTGTTATACAGGGAGCCGGTCTCCTAGCTGTGTTATACAGGGAGCCGGTCTCCTAGCTGTGTTATACAGGGAGCGGGTCTCCTAGCTGTGTTATACAGGGAGCGGGTCTCCTAGCTGTGTTATACAGGGAGCCGGTCTCCTAGCTGTGTTATACAGGGAGCCGGTCTCCTAGCTGTGTTATACAGGGAGCCGGTCTCCTAGCTGTGTCATACAGGGAGCGGGTCTCCTAGCTGTGTCATACAGGGAGCGGGTCTCCTAGCTGTGTCATACAGGGAGCGGGTCTCCTAGCTGTGTCATACAGGGAGCGGGTCTCCTAGCTGTGTCATACAGGGAGCGGGTCTCCTAGCTGTGTTATACAGGGAGCCGGTCTCCCAGCTGTGTTATACAGGGAGCCGGTCTCCCAGCTGTGTTATACAGGGAGCCGGTCTCCTAGCTGTGTCATACAGGGAGCGGGTCTCCCAGCTGTGTTATACAGGGAGCCGGTCTCCCAGCTGTGTTATACAGGGAGCCGGTCTCCTAGCTGTGTCATACAGGGAGCCGGTCTCCTAGCTGTGTTATACAGGGAGCCGGTCTCCTAGCTGTGTTATACAGGGAGCGGGTCTCCTAGCTGTGTTATACAGGGAGCCGGTCTCCTAGCTGTGTTATACAGGGAGCCGGTCTCCTACCTGTGTTATACAGGGAGCGGGTCTCCTAGCTGTGTCATACAGGGAGCCGGTCTCCCAGCTGTGTTATACAGGGAGCCGGTCTCCTAGCTGTGTTATACAGGGAGCCGGTCTCCTACCTGTGTTATACAGGGAGTGGGTCTCCTAGCTGTGTCATACAGGGAGCGGGTCTCCTAGCTGTGTTATACAGGGAGCCGGTCTCCTAGCTGTGTTATACAGGGAGCCGGTCTCCTAGCTGTGTTATACAGGGAGCGGGTCTCCTAGCTGTGTTATACAGGGAGCGGGTCTCCTAGCTGTGTTATACAGGGAGCGGGTCTCCTAGCTGTGTTATACAGGGAGCCGGTCTCCTACCTGTGTTATACAGGGAGCCGGTCTCCTAGCTGTGTTATACAGGGAGCCGGTCTCCTAGCTGTGTTATACAGGGAGCCGGTCTCCTAGCTGTGTCATACAGGGAGCGGGTCTCCTAGCTGTGTTATACAGGGAGCGGGTCTCCTAGCTGTGTTATACAGGGAGCCGGTCTCCTAGCTGTGTTATACAGGGAGCCGGTCTCCTAGCTGTGTCATACAGGGAGCGGGTCTCCTAGCTGTGTTATACAGGGAGCGGGTCTCCTAGCTGTGTTATACAGGGAGCGGGTCTCCTAGCTGTGTCATACAGGGAGCCGGTCTCCTAGCTGTGTTATACAGGGAGCCGGTCTCCTAGCTGTGTTATACAGGGAGCGGGTCTCCTAGCTGTGTTATACAGGGAGCCGGTCTCCTAGCTGTGTTATACAGGGAGCCGGTCTCCTAGCTGTGTTATACAGGGAGCCGGTCTCCTAGCTGTGTTATACAGGGAGCCGGTCTCCTAGCTGTGTTATACAGGGAGCCGGTCTCCTACCTGTGTTATACAGGGAGCGGGTCTCCTAGCTGTGTCATACAGGGAGCCGGTCTCCCAGCTGTGTTATACAGGGAGCCGGTCTCCTAGCTGTGTTATACAGGGAGCCGGTCTCCTACCTGTGTTATACAGGGAGTGGGTCTCCTAGCTGTGTCATACAGGGAGCGGGTCTCCTAGCTGTGTTATACAGGGAGCCGGTCTCCTAGCTGTGTTATACAGGGAGCGGGTCTCCTAGCTGTGTTATACAGGGAGCGGGTCTCCTAGCTGTGTTATACAGGGAGCGGGTCTCCTAGCTGTGTTATACAGGGAGCCGGTCTCCTAGCTGTGTTATACAGGGAGCCGGTCTCCTACCTGTGTTATACAGGGAGCCGGTCTCCTAGCTGTGTTATACAGGGAGCCGGTCTCCTAGCTGTGTCATACAGGGAGCGGGTCTCCTAGCTGTGTTATACAGGGAGCGGGTCTCCTAGCTGTGTTATACAGGGAGCCGGTCTCCTAGCTGTGTTATACAGGGAGCCGGTCTCCTAGCTGTGTTATACAGGGAGCGGGTCTCCTAGCTGTGTTATACAGGGAGCGGGTCTCCCAGCTGTGTTATACAGGGAGCGGGTCTCCTAGCTGTGTCATACAGGGAGCCGGTCTCCTAGCTGTGTTATACAGGGAGCCGGTCTCCTAGCTGTGTTATACAGGGAGCGGGTCTCCTAGCTGTGTTATACAGGGAGCCGGTCTCCTAGCTGTGTTATACAGGGAGCCGGTCTCCTAGCTGTGTCATACAGGGAGCCGGTCTCCTAGCTGTGTTATACAGGGAGCCGGTCTCCCAGCTGTGTTATACAGGGAGCCGGTCTCCTAGCTGTGTTATACAGAAGAGAACACATGTAATGTTGTTATACATAGATAATGTATCTATTATTTTATTTTATTAACAGTTTCTTATATAGCGCAGCATATTCTGTTGCGCTTTACAATTGTAAACATTAATAGAACAAAACTGGGTAGTAACAGACAGATATATAGGTAGGAAGGCCCTGCTCGCAATCTTACAATCTATAGGGAAATAGGTATTGATACACAAGGATAGGTGTGTTATACAGAGAGCGTGTATCTAATCTGTTATACAGAGAGCGTGTGTCTAATCTGTTATACAGAGAGCGTGTGTCTAATCTGTTATACAGAGAGCGTGTGTCTAATCTGTTATACAGAGAGCGTGTGTCTAATCTGTTATACAGAGAGCGTGTGTCTAATCTGTTATACAGAGAGCGTGTATCTAATCTGTTATACAGAGAGCGTGTGTCTAATCTGTGTTATATAGTCTAATCTGTTATACAGTGTGTCTAATCTGTTATACAGTGCATCTAATCTGTTATACAGTGTATCTAATCTGTTATACAGAGAGCGTGTATCTAATCTGTTATACAGAGAGCGTGTATCTAATCTGTGATATAGAGCGTGTATCTAATCTGTGATATAGAGCGTGTATCTAATCTGTGATATAGAGCGTGTATCTAATCTGTTATACAGAGAGTGTGTACCTAATCTGTGATATAGAGAGTGTATCTAATCTGTGATATAGAGCGTGTATCTAATCTGTTATACAGAGAGTGTGTATCTAATCTGTGATATAGAGCGTGTATCTAATCTGTTATACAGAGAGCGTGTATCTAATCTGTGATATAGAGCGTGTATCTAATCTGTGATATAGAGCGTGTATCTAATCTGTGATATAGAGCGTGTATCTAATCTGTTATACAGAGAGTGTGTATCTAATCTGTGATATAGAGCGTGTATCTAATCTGTGATATAGAGCGTGTATCTAATCTGTGATATAGAGCGTGTATCTAATCTGTGATATAGAGCGTGTATCTAATCTGTTATACAGAGAGTGTGTATCTAATCTGTGATATAGAGAGTGTATCTAATCTGTGTTATACAGAGAACGTGTATCTAATCTGTTATACAGAGCGTGTATCTAATCTGTTATACAGAGCGTGTATCTAATCTGTTATACAGAGCGTGTATCTAATCTGTTATACAGAGCGTGTATCTAATCTGTTATACAGAGCATGTATCTAATCTGTGATATAGAGCGTGTATCTAATCTGTTATACAGAGAGTGTGTATCTAATCTGTGATATAGAGCGTGTATCTAATCTGTGATATAGAGCGTGTATCTAATCTGTGATATAGAGCGTGTATCTAATCTGTGATATAGAGCGTGTATCTAATCTGTTATACAGAGAGTGTGTATCTAATCTGTGATATAGAGAGTGTATCTAATCTGTGTTATACAGAGAACGTGTATCTAATCTGTTATACAGAGAGCGTGTGTCTAATCTGTTATACAGAGAGCGTGTGTCTAATCTGTTATACAGAGAGCGTGTGTCTAATCTGTTATACAGAGAGCGTGTATCTAATCTGTTATACAGAGAGCGTGTGTCTAATCTGTGTTATATAGTCTAATCTGTTATACAGTGTGTCTAATCTGTTATACAGTGCATCTAATCTGTTATACAGTGTATCTAATCTGTTATACAGAGAGCGTGTATCTAATCTGTTATACAGAGAGCGTGTATCTAATCTGTGATATAGAGCGTGTATCTAATCTGTGATATAGAGCGTGTATCTAATCTGTGATATAGAGCGTGTATCTAATCTGTTATACAGAGAGTGTGTACCTAATCTGTGATATAGAGAGTGTATCTAATCTGTGATATAGAGCGTGTATCTAATCTGTGATATAGAGCGTGTATCTAATCTGTGATATAGAGCGTGTATCTAATCTGTTATACAGAGAGTGTGTATCTAATCTGTGATATAGAGCGTGTATCTAATCTGTTATACAGAGAGCGTGTATCTAATCTGTGATATAGAGCGTGTATCTAATCTGTGATATAGAGCGTGTATCTAATCTGTGATATAGAGCGTGTATCTAATCTGTTATACAGAGAGTGTGTATCTAATCTGTGATATAGAGCGTGTATCTAATCTGTGATATAGAGCGTGTATCTAATCTGTGATATAGAGCGTGTATCTAATCTGTGATATAGAGCGTGTATCTAATCTGTTATACAGAGAGTGTGTATCTAATCTGTGATATAGAGAGTGTATCTAATCTGTGTTATACAGAGAACGTGTATCTAATCTGTTATACAGAGCGTGTATCTAATCTGTTATACAGAGCGTGTATCTAATCTGTTATACAGAGCGTGTATCTAATCTGTTATACAGAGCGTGTATCTAATCTGTTATACAGAGCATGTATCTAATCTGTGATATAGAGCGTGTATCTAATCTGTTATACAGAGAGTGTGTATCTAATCTGTGATATAGAGCGTGTATCTAATCTGTGATATAGAGCGTGTATCTAATCTGTGATATAGAGCGTGTATCTAATCTGTGATATAGAGCGTGTATCTAATCTGTTATACAGAGAGTGTGTATCTAATCTGTGATATAGAGAGTGTATCTAATCTGTGTTATACAGAGAACGTGTATCTAATCTGTTATACAGAGCGTGTATCTAATCTGTTATACAGAGCGTGTATCTAATCTGTTATACAGAGCGTGTATCTAATCTGTTATACAGAGCGTGTATCTAATCTGTTATACAGAGCATGTATCTAATCTGTGTTATAGAGCGTGTGTCTAAGCTGTTAGACAGAGAGCGTGTGTCTAAGCTGTTAGACAGAGAGCGCGTGTCTAAGCTGTTAGACAGAGAGCGCGTGTCTAAGCTGTTAGACAGAGAGCGCGTGTCTAAGCTGTTAGACAGAGAGCGCGTGTCTAAGCTATTAGACAGAGAGCGTGTGTCTAAGCTGTTAGACAGAGAGCGTGTGTCTAAGCTGTTAGACAGAGAGCGTGTGTGTGAGCTGTTAGACAGAGAGCGTGTGTCTAAACTGTTAGTCAGAGAGCGTGTGTCTAAGCTGTTAGAGAGCGTGTGTCTAAGCTGTTAGACAGAGAGCGTGTGTCTAAGATGTTAGACAGAGAGCGTGTGTCTAAGATGTTAGACAGAGAGCGTGTGTCTAAGCTGTTAGACAGAGAGCGTGTGTATAAGCTGTTAGACAGAGAGCGTGTGTCTAAGCTGTTAGACAGAGAGCGTGTGTCTAAGCTGTTAGACAGAGAGCGTGTGTCTAAGCTGTTAGACAGAGAGCGTGTGTCTAAGCTGTTAGACAGAGAGCGTGTGTCTAAGCTGTTAGACAGAGAGCGTGTGTCTAAGCTGTTAGACAGAGAGCGTGTGTCTAAGCTGTTAGACAGAGAGCGTGTGTCTAAGCTGTTAGACAGAGAGCGTGTGTCTAAGATGTTAGACAGAGAGCGTGTGTCTAAACTGTTAGTCAGAGAGCGTGTGTCTAAACTGTTAGACAGAGAGCGTGTGTTTAAGCTGTTAGAGAGCGTGTGTCTAATCTGTTATACAGAGAGCGTGTGTCTAATCTGTGTTATATAGTCTAATCTGTTATACAGTGCATCTAATCTGTTATACAGAGAGCGTGTATCTAATCTGTGATATAGAGCGTGTATCTAATCTGTGATATAGAGCGTGTATCTAATCTGTGATATAGAGCGTGTATCTAATCTGTGATATAGAGCGTGTATCTAATCTGTGATATAGAGCGTGTATCTAATCTGTGATATAGAGCGTGTATCTAATCTGTGTTATACAGAGAACGTGTATCTAATCTGTGTTATACAGAGAACGTGTATCTAATCTGTGTTATACAGAGAACGTGTATCTAATCTGTGTTATACAGAGAACGTGTATCTAATCTGTGTTATACAGAGAACGTGTATCTAATCTGTGTTATACAGAGCGTGTATCTAATCTGTTATACAGAGCGTGTATCTAATCTGTTATACAGAGCGTGTATCTAATCTGTTATACAGAGCATGTATCTAATATGTTATACAGAGCGTGTATCTAATCTATGTTATAGAGAGCGTGTCTAAGCTGTTAGACAGAGAGCGCGTGTCTAAGCTGTTAGACAGCGTGTGCGAGTCTAAGCTGTTAGACAGCGTGCGTGGGTCTAAGCTGTTAGACAGCGTGTGTGGGTCTAAGCTGTTAGACAGCGTGCGTGGGTCTAAGCTGTTAGACAGCGTGCGTGGGTCTAAGCTGTTAGACAGCGTGCGTCTAATCAGTGTTGTACAGTGAGGGTCCTATTAATTTACTAAGCATCAGTAGCCCCTTTCTCCAGGGTTAAGGCTGGCTTTTTATTGCTGCACCCTATAAATAACACTACTCCTGGGCACACTAGTGGTACTCAGCTGCCCCAGTCATAGTGGCCAAGAGCAGTACATTATAATCTAGCGCTTCCCTGCACCGGCCTCTGCAGCCTGCCCAGTCATGCGCACACAGAGGGGCTCAGAGCCCGCATGTGGCCTTTTGCTTCCATTAAAGGATGAAAATAATTTTTTCAGATAAGAGAACAAGATGTTGGAATCAGGACAGGTATTACACCCTGGTTATTGATTATTATAATGCATAGCCAGCTGTTGGGTAATATCTTTCCCAGGCAGGTGAGAGAAACCAGTCATTTGGGACCAGGTCTGAGACACGTGTAGGTGGAGGACGTGTATCCTACGGATAATAAGGAATCATTCTGCACCCTGGGTGTGAGCGATCTGACCTCCCCAATCTGCATCCTTTGTAGCAGAGCCCTCTTCCTCTGCCCTGCAGGTGACTAGACTGACTCCCCCTTAATCAGACGCCTTATTACACCTCCTGCTGCAGGAAAAGGATGTGCAATGACCGGGCGGGCAGTCCTCACATCACACAGTGGAGGGAAAATCATACAATGCCTTCTCTGGGTTCCCATTACTCAGAACTGCGGCAAGGAAATGACTTTTATCTAATATTGCTTCCTAAATTTCCGTATTGCTGGAGATTGTAACGGAGTGTGTGGGGGGGGGGTGTTTAGTGTGGGCCCTCGCCCTCCATACCAATCGTGACTGAGTGCGCGTCATGTCAGTACCTGGGACAGTTCATAGTGAGCTGAATCTGTAGTCGGGTCTGTACATGGTCACACACTGACCCCCAATGTTACCAATCCACCCCTATCACCGCAGCGTAACAATCACCAGCACACGAGCTGTCCCAGAGGCGGTAAGGGTTATAACATGCTGTTTCTGTAGATTTGCGTATGTGCATTGGAACTGAGAGCCAGGATTTGGGATTTCAGTTCTACTAATAAATAATACATATACAACCATGGCCAAAAGTTCTGAGAATGACACAAGTATTGGTTTGCACAAAGTTTGCTGCTTCAGTGTTTTTAGACCTATTTGTCAGATGTTACTGTGTATACTGAGGTAATGTTACAACATTTCATAATTGTCAGAGGCTTTTACTGAGAATTACATTGTTTATGCACAGAGTGAATATTTGCAGTGTTGACTCTTCTTTTTCAAGACCTCTGCAATTCGCCCTGGCATACAGTCAGTCACCTTCTGGGCCACATACTGACTGATGGCCGCCCATTCTTGTCTAATCAGTGCTTGGAGTTTGTCAGAATTTGTGGGTTTGTTTGTCCACCCGCCTTTTGAGGATTGACCACAAGTTCTCAATGGGATTAAGGTCTGGGGAGTTTCCTGGCCATGGACCCAAAATGTCTGTTTTGTTCCCCGAGCCACTTAGTTATAACTTTTGCCTTATGGCCAGGTGCTCCATCATGCTGGGAAAGGCATTGTCACCACACTGTTCTTGGATGGTTGGGAGAAGTTGCTCTTGGAGGACGTTTTGGTACCATTCCGTATTCATGGCTGTGTTCTTAGGCAGAATTGTGAGTGAGGGAACACAACCTTGATTTAGCTCTTATTTGGTGTACACGGTGTGATCCCAGCCTCGAATACCCTCTCACTGGTTTGTGCTCCGTGCTTTGCTGTGACCCCACTTTGCAGGTTATGGCCGCCTGGGGCAGGGACACAGCATGTGACACATAATTTAGGAGGAGGTGGGACACTCGTGTCTATCAGCAGGGGGAGCGGCAGGTGTGCACTCACCTGAAATCTCTCCTTAACCCCAGCTTGTGTATCCTGGCAGGAAATCTGACAGCATCTGTTATGTTACCTCAGAAGCTGTCATTCTACTTTCTCAGCCCTCACAAAAGTTCCCTCGGAACTGGGTGGGTGGGTGTGTGGGAGAGGGGTGGGTACTGATAACATGATCATGTACTTGTTGGAGGGGCCCAGGCCAACTGCTGACCGCACAAATGTCACTTTTTGCAGCGCGTTGCGCTGCGCATATTATTTTTTAATATTTTTTTCCCCATAGGGGACGCGGCCCACCTCCCTAATTAGACCACGCATCCAGTACTTTGGCCCTTTTCAGCTCTCAGTGGCCCTGTCCCTGTCTACACGCCTGCGTTCCTGTTTGACATGGGGGCGTCCTCTCCGTTGGGTCTGGCAATGGTTAAACATGGTTCGTTTGGTGGTGACTTGCAATGCAGAGGGAGGACAAGGACGGAAAGACAGATGAAAGGGAGGAGAGTGAGGCTTTCCAAAATATAGGAAGAGACCCAGGCGAGAGAACAGTCAGGCCGCAAATATAAATACATCGGGGTAATGAAGAGGGGACAACAGCCAGATGTCAGGAACAAAGGGGGAGGCAGGGAATTAGGAGATAAAACGCAGAATGAGAAGCCACAAAGCTAAATTAACTCTGTCTCCGCTTGTTTGGATTGTATATTAGTGAGACGCATCATCTAGTGACACTGGAAAGGATGCATAGCCTGGGACACGCTGTCCAGTATGGCTCTGTCATGTGTGCTAGCATGGGTCCACACAGGGGAGATCAATATAAGCAGTTACCGAATAGAGAGCATTATGTCTGATGCAAATTACAGTAACACGGGTCCCTCTCATTGCTGGTTGTGCTATGTGATGATGCTAAATTCACAGGGGTCCCTCTCATTGCTGGTTGTGCTATGTGATGATGCCAAATTCACACGGGTCCCTCTCATTGCTGGTTGTGCTATGTGATTATGCCAAATTCACACAGGTCCCTCTCATTGCTGGTTGTGCTATGTGATGATGCTAAATTCACATGGGTCCCTCTCATTGCTGGATATGCTATGTGATGATGCCAAATTCACACGGGTCCCTCTCATTGCTGGTTGTGCTATGTGATGATGCCAAATTCACACGGGTCCCTCTCATTGCTGGTTGTGCTACGTGATGATGCTAATATAACACGGGTCCCTCTCATTGCTGGTTGTGCTATGTGATGATGCTAAATTCACACGGGTCCCTCTCATTGCTGGTTGTGCTATGTGTTGATGCTAAATTCACACTGCTCCCTCTCATTGCTGGATGTGCTATGTGATGATGCCAAATTCACACAGGTCCCTCTCATTGCTGGTTGTGCTATGTGATGATGCCAAATTCACATGGGTCCCTCTCATTGCTGGTTGTGCTATGTGATGATGCTAAATTCACACAGGTCCCTCTCATTGCTGGTTGTGCTATGTGATGATGCCAAATTCACACGGGTCCCTCTCATTGCTGGATGTGCTATGTGATGATGCCAAATTCACACAGGTCCCTCTCATTGCTGGTTGTGCTATGTGATGATGCTAAATTCACACGGGTCCCTCTCATTGCTGGTTGTGCTATGTGATGATAAATTCACACGGGTCCCTCTCATTGCTGGTTGTGCTATGTGATGATGCTAATATAACACAGGTTCCTCTCATTGCTGGATGTGCTATGTGATGATGCTAAATTCACACGGGTCCCTCTCATTGCTGGTTGTGCTATGTGATGATGCCAAATTCACACGGGTCCCTCTCATTGCTGGATGTGCTATGTGATGATGCTAAATTCACATGGGTCCCTCTAATTGCTGGTTGTGCTATGTGATGATGCTAATATAACACGGGTTCCTCTCATTGCTGGATGTGCTATGTGATGATGCCAAATTCACACGGGTCCCTCTAATTGCTGGTTGTGCTATGTGATGATGCTAAATTCACACGGGTCCCTCTCATTGCTAGTTGTGCTATGTGATGATGCTAAATTCACACTGGTCCCTCTCATTGCTGGTTGTGCTATCTGATGATGCTAAATTCACACGGGTCCCTCTCATTGCTGGTTGTGCTATGTGATGATGCTAAATTCACATGGGTCCCTCTCATTGCTGGTTGTGCTATGTGATGATGCCAAATTCACACTGGTCCCTCTCATTGCTGGATGTGCTATGTGATGATGCCAAATTCACACTGGTCCCTCTCATTGTTGGCTGTGCTATGTGATGATGCCAAATTCACATGGGTCCCTCATTGCTGGCTGTGCTATGTGATGATGCCAAATTCACACGGGTCCCTCTCATTGCTGGATGTGCTATGTGATGATGCTAAATTCACACTGGTCCCTCTCATTGCTGGTTGTGCTATGTGATGATGCTAAATTCACATGGGTCCCTCATTGCTGGCTGTGCTATGTGATGATGCTAAATTCACACTGGTCCCTCTCATTGCTGGTTGTGCTATGTGATGATGCTAAATTCACACGGGTCCCTCTCATTGCTGGTTGTGCTATGTGATGATGCCAAATTCACACGGGTCCCTCTCATTGCTGGTTGTGCTATGTGATGATGCTAATATAACACGGGTCCCTCTCATTGCTGGTTGTGCTATGTGATGATGCTAATATAACACTGGTCCCTCTCATTGCTGGTTGTGCTATGTGATGCCAAATTCATATGGGTCCCTCTCATTGCTGGATGTGCTATGTGATGATGCTAAATTCACACGTGTCCCTCTCATTGCTGGTTGTGCTGTGATGATGCCAAATTCACACGGGTCCCTCTCATTGCTGGATGTGCTATGTGATGATGCTAAATTCACACGGGTTCCTCTCATTGCTGGTTGTGCTATGTGATTGTGCTAAATTCACATGGGTCCCTCTCATTGCTGGATGTGCTGTGTGGTGATGCCAAATTCACACGGGTCCCTCTCATTGCTGGATGTGCTATGTGATGATGCCAAATTCACACTGGTCCCTCATTGCTGGTTGTGCTATGTGATTGTGCTAACTTCACACGGGTCCCTCTCATTGCTAGATGTGCTATGTGATGATGCCAAATTCACACTGGTCCCTCTCATTGCTGATTGTGCTATGTGATGCTAAATTCACACGGGTCCCTCTCATTGCTGGTTGTGCTATGTGATGATGCCAAATTCACATGGGTCCCTCTCATTGCTAGATGTGCTATGTGATGATGCCAAATTCACACGGGTCCCTCATTGCTGGTTGTGCTATGTGATGATGCCAAATTCACACGGGTCCCTCTCATTGCTGGTTGTGCTATGTGATGATGCTAATATAACACGGGTCCCTCTCATTGCTGGTTGTGCTATGTGATGTTGCTAATATAACACTGGTCCCTCTCATTGCTGGTTGTGCTATGTGATGCCAAATTCATACGGGTCCCTCTCATTGCTGGATGTGCTATGTGATGATGCTAAATTCACACGTGTCCCTCTCATTGCTGGTTGTGCTGTGATGATGCCAAATTCACACGGGTCCCTCTCATTGCTGGATGTGCTATGTGATGATGCTAAATTCACACGGGTTCCTCTCATTGCTGGTTGTGCTATGTGATTGTGCTAAATTCACATGGGTCCCTCTCATTGCTGGATGTGCTGTGTGGTGATGCCAAATTCACACGGGTCCCTCTCATTGCTGGATGTGCTATGTGATGATGCCAAATTCACACGGGTCCCTCTCATTGCTGGTTGTGCTATGTGATTGTGCTAACTTCACACGGGTCCCTCTCATTGCTAGATGTGCTATGTGATGATGCCAAATTCACACTGGTCCCTCTCATTGCTGATTGTGCTATGTGATGCTAAATTCACACGGGTCCCTCTCATTGCTGGTTGTGCTATGTGATGATGCCAAATTCACATGGGTCCCTCTCATTGCTAGATGTGCTATGTGATGATGCCAAATTCACACGGGTCCCTCTCATTGCTGGTTGTGCTATCTGATGATGCAAATATAACACGGGTCCCTCTCATTGCTAGATGTGCTATGTGATGATGCCAAATTCACACGGGTCCCTCTCATTGCTGGTTGTGCTATGTGATGATGCCAAATTCACAGTGGTCCCTCTCATTGCTGGTTGTGCTATGTGATGCTAAATTCACACGGGTCCCTCTCATTGCTGGTTGTGCTATGTGATTATGCCAAATTCACATGGGTCCCTCTCATTGCTAGATGTGCTATGTGATGATGCCAAATTCACACTGGTCCCTCTCATTGCTGGTTGTGCTATGTGATGATGCCAAATTCACACGGGTCCCTCTCATTGCAGCCCGGTAAGGGTGAAGATCCCGATCGTTAAAAAGGTAAGTATCGCCAACCCTATTTTCCCCCCTAACCGTCCTTTAGGGGTGCCTAACCCTAACCTCCCCCCAAGTGCCTAACCCCACCCCCTTCCCCGCAGCCTACCCCGAAGTCTCCAGGGGTGGGTGCCAATCCTCACCTCCCCCCGGGGGTGCCTAACCCTAACCCCCCCTTCCCCTAGCCTAAACCTAACCCTCCCGGGGGTGCCTAACCCCAAGTCCCCCAGGGAGCCCTAAAACGTAACCCTCCCACCCGCAGCTGTCCACGTCCGGCTTACCTTCGTTCAGTATGTTGGGCGTCTGTCTCTCTCGGCGTAGGTCTCATGACAGGTGTCGAGTTTTTGCTGGGATTAGAGAGTCGGGAAGCCGGCGGTCAGGATTTAGACCGTCTGCTTCCTGACTACATCCCACTATGTGATGATGCTAATATAACACGGGTCCCTCTCATTGGTTGTGCTATGTGATGATAATATAACACGGGTCCCTCTCATTGGTGGCTGTGCTATGTGATGATAATATAACACGGGTCCCTCTCATTGGTTGTGCTATGTGATGATAATATAACACGGGTCCCTCTCATTGGTGGCTGTGCTATGTGATGATAATATAACACGTGTCCCTCTCATTGGTGGATGTGCTATGTGATGATAATATAACACGGGTCCCTCATTGCTGGCTGTGCTATGTGATGATAATATAACACGGGTCCCTCTCATTGGTTGTGCTATGTGATGATAATATAACACGGGTCCCTCTCATTGCTGGCTGTGCTATGTGATGATAATATAACACGGGTCCCTCTCATTGCTGGTTGTGCTATGTGATGATAATATAACACGGGTCCCTCTCATTGGTTGTGCTATGTGATGATAATATAACACGGGTCCCTCTCATTGCTGGTTGTGCTATGTGATGATGCTGAATTGATGGTAAAAAAACAAAGGTAAGGGTGAGGGGGACCAGATGCGGACTCCCAGCTGCCCATCCCTAGTCAAACAGCACAACCTATTATAATGCTTATATATTACATACTATGCGCTGATTAGCATGTGCTGTATAGTCTCAATGGCCAAGAATGTCATAGACCAGTGGTTCCCAAACTTTCCTGAATCACAGCGCCCCAGAGTATCAACACATTTTTTTCATGACACCCCTGGGCCAAAACCTGAGCAATGCAGTAAAAGTGATTAAACTAAGAAACCTGTCATCCTTAGGGTCAGATATTTGGTGGTGGACAATATTAACGTCTGCTCTCCGGGAGACGCCCAGAAAGGCGATTCGGATGACCACTTTAGGGGATGGGGACAGACTGTCGCATAATTATACCAAAATGCCGCGAATGGCAGGTCCGTGCAGAGTGGGAATGCTGAAATGGCGCAGTTTGAGTCATTTTGGTCCCACCCTCTCCATATGGACCCTCGATCATCTCCTGGTCCTACCCACTTCCCTGGGAAATAGGTGGGATGCCAGAGATCCGGCTACTCTTCCAGGGGCGCATTCATGAGTCGCCCGCAACTTTTGGGAAAGTAGGCAAGTATGAAGTGGAGGCGTTGTCCTTGGCAACTAATCAGATTCCCGCTCTTATTATATAGAACGTACTAGACAAATGATAGCTAGAAGCTGGTTGCCGTGTGTTGAAGGTTAATGACCAGCATGTTATGATATGACTGGCCACAGTGACCAGCGTGCTACGCATGCACAATGACCAGTATGTACTTTGTACAACCACCTAGTCCTGTGGCTACTGATTCCCCCCCCAACCCCCTCCTATTACCAGGACTTGGCCAGGACTTGAGGATGCTGCTATTATTGGCTATCTCATTAACTTGTAGTAAAGTGTATCCTCTGCACCTAAATTATCATGTAAATAAGCCCCAGAGCCTGCACAGTCCGTCAGAGCCACGCTATGGCCGACAGCGGGGGCAATATGCCCTAAATGTTGTACGATCTGTGCCCAGGGTTTCCCCCAGCTGCAAAACATGTCCTTTCGGAGCCCCTGTCGCCTGCATTGTGCTTTTTCATACATGTGATCAATGATAAATGGGCCACAAAGCGTGATCAGGCCTGGGCAGAATAGTCTGCAGTTCTCAGGAGCTTGCAGTCTACTTAGGCTGGGTACACACCTATTTATTGGCCGATCAATTGCTTGGCCAGCATATCTGCCAATGTGTACCCAGCAATAGGGTGCCTGGAATGCAGAGACAGAGAGATAGCAATACAGATACACAGGTAGTCAGAGCCCCCGGGAGCCCGAGACACCGTTACTTGCACGGGGTTCCACCTTCCGCTTCTCTCTCATTGCACCATCCCAGTGACAGGGAAGAGAGCCCCATACTGACGGAAGGATTGGGAAGTCCTGGGCTTGCACGCTTTCCCGCCAGCTGAGCCTGGGAACAGCCTGTTCTGACGTCTGACTCTGTGCTCATTCCTGGGGAGATGCAGAGAGCCTGCGAGCAGCCTGTAGTCATTACGTGTCCGCTCCGACTATTCCTGACGTCGTGTTCTGTACCAGGGGGATGAGTAATTATACAGCAGATCGCGAGGTCTGAGGATGTACCGTATGGGCATAGATAAACTACCCTGTACTGTAGTATAAGCAGGGAGGTTTTTCACAGTTGCCTGTAACATAAAGCACCAACCTGTCAAATGACCGGAGCGGATTGGTTGGTACTTTATCTCTACTTTTTTTCTCTCCAAGGCTTAGTACATAGGGCCTGATTCAGCAAGCAACACACGGGAGAGAACGCACGCACTTGGCCGATGGTTCCGTGCTGCGCATGAGCTAACTAGCCAGTGCGATGGGATAAGTGTACGCAGACTACACGCAGAGTGTACGCAGACCCCTTCAGATAATGATTGACAGGAAGTGCCGTTTATGAGTGGTGACGGGGGGGGGGGTAAAGGGAGATGGGCACTTTAATGTGGGGCTGGGCGTCTGCATCTTGTGCTGCGGTCTCTGTGCGTACGCATTGTTTAGCATATTCTTACAGTGGTTGGGTGCGTTCGTCTGCTGACGTGCGATCTTTGATGAATCAGGCCCCTAGACCCCTTACCTGCTAAAACGCAAACAGTGTTCACAATGGCGCAGCAGAAATATCTTGGATTTATATGAAATAGAACAATTTTAAATAAGAGCCTTTAAAAGGTGTTGTCTACTCTTCCTCAGAAACCCTCCCTCGTCTGTCGTACCCCTGGCACCTCCTCATTAGTGGGCACCAGTGGGTGACCTGCTGGGATTGGACACAGACATCCAGCGACAGAGCAGCTGCTGATGTGAGGCAAATGGCAACTGTGCGATGACAACTGCAGAGGGACCGTTTTATGTCCTGGTATAACACCGTAACCCCTTGTGTCCTGTATAATCAGCCAGAGCAGGCGTATTGCTCCCCAACTGTGCACCGACAACTGCAGAGGGACCGTTTTATGTCCTGGTATAACACCGTAACCCCTTGTGTCCTGTATAATCAGCCAGAGCAGGCGTATTGCTCCCCAACTGTGCACCGACAACTGCAGAGGGACCGTTTTATGTCCTGGTATAACACCGTAACCCCTTGTGTCCTGTATAATCAGCCAGAGCAGGCGTATTGCTTCCCCAACTGTGCGACAACAACTGCAGAGGGACCGTTTTATGTCCTGGTATAATACCGTAACCCCTTGTGTCCTGTATAATCAGCCAGAGCAGGCGTATTGCTCCCCAACTGTGCGATGACAACCGCAGAGGGACCGTTTTATGTCCTGGTATAACACCGTAACCCCTTGTGTCCTGTATAATCAGCCAGAGCAGGCGTATTGCTCCCCAACTGTGCGACGACAACTGCAGAGGGACCGTTTTATGTCCTGGTATAACACCGTAACCCCTTGTGTCCTGTATAATCAGCCAGAGCAGGCGTATTGCTCCCCAACTGTGCGACAACAACTGCAGAGGGACCGTTTTATGTCCTGGTATAACACCGTAACCCCTTGTGTCCTGTATAATCAGCCAGAGCAGGCGTATTGCTCCCCAACTGTGCGACAACAACTGCAGAGGGACCGTTTTATGTCCTGGTATAACACCGTAACCCCTTGTGTCCTGTATAATCAGCCATAGCAGGCGTATTGCTCCCCAACTGTGCGACGACAACTGCACAGGGACCGTTTTATGTCCTGGTATAACACCGTAACCCCTTGTGTCCTGTATAATCAGCCAGAGCAGGCGTATTGCTCCCCAACTGTGCGACGACAACTGCAGAGGGACCGGTTTATGTCCTGGTATAACACCGTAACCCCTTGTGTCCTGTATAATCAGCCATAGCAGGCGTATTGCTCCCCAACTGTGCGACGACAACTGCAGAGGGACCGTTTTATGTCCTGGTATAACACCGTAACCCCTTGTGTCCTGCATAATCAGCCAGAGCAGGCGTATTGCTCCCCAACTGTGCGACGACAACTGCAGAGGGACCGTTTTATGTCCTGGTATAACACCGTAACCCCTTGTGTCCTGTATAATCAGCCAGAGCAAGCGTATTGCTCCCCAACTGTGGTAGAACTACAAGTCCCAGCATACCGCTACAACCTCTTCCCTGGACATATTCTGCCACTATGTACTCTGGAAAATTACTCCCTCCACCTGAAAGGCAGCTCCAGGTATCCACTACCTGTGGCAAAGCTGCAATGCATTAGCGAGACCACATCCGCTATATGGTATGTGAAAGTCTCTCACATCCCCTGTAATACAGGATGGGGGGGGGATATTACACACATTACACAAACATCCTACTACCTGGATATGGCAATAGAGTTGCATCATATTACAGCAACAACAACAAAACAATGAAACAACCTTGCCTGTATAATAGTGACATCAATAGGGTGTAAGCTCCTAAGACAGGGTCTTGCAGCACGTCAAATCCTCAGGACACAGGACCTGATACTAAGTTGCACGCAAATCTGAATGGGAACGCATCTCGTGTTTTGTTTTGTTTTTGCAAACTGCACATGCGTTGCGGCCTGCTTAGAGCGTCTACAAACGAGTCATACAGCTGAATGCGCGTTACTGTGTGGCAATGGGGTATAGCATGTAGGAAAAGCGTTCCGTGGCTGTACATACAGAATTCCAACTTATTTTGAATTGAGCGTGGTGTAGATATTTAAGTGATGTTACTGGTGATGGCGGCTCGATGCGGTCGTATGGATGCGTCCAACTCTAGGCAGATGTTCGCATAGGACTTCCAGACCATGGAAGCGCCGGAATCCCAGCTACAGTATCTTATTTAACCACTAGATTGTAAGCTCTTAGAGACAGTGTCCATCATCACAGAGTAAGCCTGTGTTTTATATGGTTTTGTTTATACCACTAGATTGTAAGCTCCTGAGGATAGAATCTGTCATTATACAACTATACTGTAAATCCTGTAGCCTGGGAGGTCACGTAATACCATTATAAGCTAGCCCATGCGCTGCATTATCGGCCTGGTTCGGAGGTGGACAGTAACGTCTTAATTATGTGAATGCTGCAGCTGATGGGAGAGACCCCCACCTTCTGAGCCTCAAATTCGCCACTTTGTGTAATAAGTTGCATATCGATTGCACCATCGGGCATTAGAGCAGCCCTATTGTTGCTCATAATGTGCGTGGAAACATTGTACCAGTGCAACTGCAAAATAAAACGCAGTCGCCGGCCACGACACTCACAACACGCCCACCCCCCTGCTACCATCCAGTAGTGCCCACTGAGATGGTCTTTCTGCGTCCAAACTCGTTCTGCGTCCCCCAGCAGTAACCAACGGAATGCATGCGCAGTGCAACTCCGGATACGCAGACTGAAAACATCGGTCGCTTGCGACCGAAATCAACGCCGCATACACCCCTGAATCAGGCCCCGTATCACTTTACTTTACATATATAGGTACATTGATTGGTATTTCAGGAGCTGGTAACCTAGCAATCGGTGACGTGTAATTGGTGGAACAGTCTCCTGATACAGTTTGTCTCCATACTGTAACTTTACGTTTCTAAGTTAGACGCTGTCTGCTTTTTGAGTCTGAGACAATGGCTCCAAATTCCTGGTAAATTATAGCTTTTTGGGGAACAATAAACTTAGCAATTTAAATTTGTACAATACATAAATACATTTTTATTCCAGCATGTAAATCTCGTTAGTCCTGTCTTATTGCAGTTCAAGAGTGTTTTTATACAAGCAAACTCGATTTTTTTTTTTTATCCATAAACCAATTTCTCTTTATACAGTATGCAAGGGAAAAGAGGATCAATCAGTCTCCTAGGCTAGCGATATCTCGTGTGGTGGTCACTGAGGTCATATGAGAGAAATGGCTCTAGAGAGAGATGGACTAGGCTAGTGATATCACGTGTGGTGGTCACTGAGGACACACAGGAGAGATATAGCACAACGGAGAGATGTACAAGGCTAGTGATATCTCTTGTGGTGGTCACTGAGGCCACACAGGAGACATAGCACTAGAGAGAGATGGACTAGGCTAGTGATATCTCGTGTGGTGGTCATGTCACACAGGAGACATGGCACTAGAAGAGATGGACTAGGCTAGTGATATCACGTGTGGTGGTCACTGAGGACACACAGGAGAGATATAGCACAACGGAGAGATGTACAAGGCTAGTGATATCTCTTGTGGTGGTCACTGAGGCCACACAGGATACATAGCACTAGAGAGAGATGGACTAGGATAGTGATATCTCGTGTGGTGGTCATGTCACACAGGAGACATGGCACTAGAAGAGATGGAAAAGGTTAGTGATATCTCGTGTGGTGGTCATGTCACACAGGAGACATGGCACTAGAAGAGATGGACTAGGCTAGTGATATCTCGTGTGGTGGTCAGGTCACACAGGAGACATGGCACTAAAAGAGATGGACTAGGCTAGTGATATCATGTGTGGTGGTCACTGAGGACACACAGGAGAGATATAGCACAACGGAGAGATGTACAAGGCTAGTGATATCTCTTGTGGTGGTCACTGAGGCCACACAGGAGACATAGCACTAGAGAGAGATGGACTAGGATAGTGATATCTCGTGTGGTGGTCATGTCACACAGGAGACATGGCACATGGCACTAGAAGAGATGGACTAGGCTAGTGATATCTCGTGTGGTGGTCAGGTCACACAGGAGTCCTGGCGCTAGAAGAGATGGACTTGGCTAGTGATGTAATGTGTGGTGATCACTGAAGACACATAGGAGACAGTACTAGAGAGAGATGGACTAGGCTAGTGATATTACGTGTGGTGGTCACATTGGAGACATAGTACTAGAGATAGATGAACTAGGCTTGTGATATCTTGTGTGGTGGTCACTGAGGTCAAACGAGAGAAATGGCACTAGAGAGAGATGGACTAGGCTTGTGATATCACATGTGGTGGTCACTGAGGAGACACAGGAGACATAGCACTACAGAGAGATGGACAAGGCTAGTGATATTGTGTGGTGGTCACTGAGGTCATACGAGAGAAATGGCACTAGAGAGAGATGGCCTGGGCCAGTGATATCTCGTGTGGTGGTCACTGAGGACACACAAGAGACATAGTACTAGAGAGAGATGGATAAGGCTATTGATATTGTGTGTGATGGTCACATAGGCAACATAGCACTAGACTAGTGATATCTCATATGGTGGTCACTGAGAGAGTAATAGACTGGACTGACTATATAACAGTCTTTTGAAGACCCATTCGAAGAGCGACAAGGACCATACAGTAGATTAAACGCTTAAGATAAATGGAGAAGTGATGTCACATGTGGTAATCACTGGGGACATATTATCTGAGCAATATGGATGAGACGGGTGTTATTACTAGTGCCAGCCAGTGATGCCAGTACAACTAATCTTCTTCCATTTCCTCAAAATCTTTCCCTAAACACAACGGGATATTCAGCACAGGCTCCCTTCTGTTTCATGTTTGTGTGCTTTTTTTTAATAATTGTTTTTGTTTTTTTTCCCCTGAAGCTGTAGACATGTGTTGGCACATTATCAGAAAGGTGGCTCTACCTGTTGGCCAAGAGCTCAGTTTTAAGGTCAACTTTTTGTTTGTATCTGTAAAGAAACTGCTAAGAACATGTCCGGACCCACCTATATCTGGGTAAATGGGCATATGCCAGCCCCACATGGTGGCAAAGATTGGTAGAGTGTGACAGAGGCTTCTCCCCAAGGCCTATATGCCCTATGCCACCCCATACCATAGTGTAATGTATCTCAGATAGCTTTTGTGTCTTTGCCCTTCAGCACTGCTTAGTAAATGACCCTCTAAATATAATTATTGTATAAAAAAGAGCATTCATCAAAGGGACAGAGAAATATGGTTCAGAATCCAGAATTTCATTTAAACAGTTTATCGGTTGTCCAGCGTTTTACAAAAAGCCCATTCTCAATTGGGTGGTCCTGTACGGTCCGCCGGAGTAATCTTCATTGTAGAGAAAGTTATGGCAGGGCGGAAAACAGGGCGACAAAGAGGAGAGGGACACAGGCGGTTTGAGCGCAGTTATTCCGAGCTGGGAACGAAAGGCGAATGAGAGCAACTCAGACATACATTAAAACAGCTGTGTCAGAATTTGGCTCCTCGCCTCAATCTTTGTTTCTGCTGCCTTCTGAACTTCATAAAATATCCCAGGACTGTTGCCAACTTAACCCTATACTCGCTTAACAATTTCCTTTACAAGTTTTTTTTTTTTTATTTGCTCTGGCTATTTTTTTTTTTCTTCTTAAAAGAGGAGGATATTAATCATAATTTATAACCTGAGTTAAACAACAAGAAGACGAAAGCAAAAAAAAAGCTTGGACTCCCCCAACTGCGTCTGAGTTACATCAGTGCAATTTCTGTTTAGAGAAAAAAAAAAACAGTTCAACCAATCTCCGCTTCGCTGAGACAGCTGTTAAATAGAGCAACGCGGCTAAATGATCAGTCAGTTTGGAGAACAAGAGGAAAGGAGGCAGAGAGAGAGAGAGAGAGAGAGAGAGAGAGAGAGAGAGAGAGAGAGAGAGAGAGAGAACTTCTTGAAAGCAAATAAAGGCAAAGGGACTTCAAATATTTTCCAAAAATTCTCTCAAGAAAAATTGATTCACAGATCAAGACTTTATCTGGTTTATTCCACTGTGGATTCAATTGCCAGGGGTTTTTATTATTTTTTTTTCCCCCTCTCTCTTTTTGCAAGCTATAACTTTAAAAGCAAGAGAAATCGGCGTGTGGCAGGGAAACAGTGAAACATCATTTCTAAGAAGAGGGAAAAAAAAAAACATAAAAAATAGAGACTGCCCAGAAATCTGCTGAGTCCAAGGAGCTTGTTCAACATTCAAGATCCAACTTCTCCTAAGAAAATTACGTTATCATCTTGACTTCAAGTAACTTTGTTTTAATTCGGGTATAGTTTTTTTTTTTTTTTTTCAATTGATAGTTTTTATACTTATTTTGTATCTGCAGCCTCATATATATATATTTTTTTTATATCATTAGATTTATTAACAGTAGAAACAAAAAAATTCTAGATCCTTTTGTGTGAGTGCAGTTGAGTTGCTGTACAATGATGCTGTACATCAGTGTTGCTATTACCACTTGGGTACACGTGGTACTTGCTCTTGGAGAGAGATCCCAAGCCGGTTACAAGGAGGAAATAGTGTTTCCGGAAAGACTAAACTCAAGCTTCCGCCCGGAGCTGCCTGACTGGCCTGGAAATGGTTACGAGGCATCCTTGGACAGCCACCTAATTTTCCGACTTCGTGCTTTCGGAGAAGAACTGGTGCTGGATTTGGAGAGGGACCCAAGCTTCCTGGCGGAGGACTTGACGGTGCAGTACGTGGGCAAAAATGGACAGTCGGACGCCGATGGTCTTTCCGAATCTGGCAGCTATTTCACGGGAACTGTAAATTCCGACCCGGAATCTATCGTCGCGGTTAACTACAATAGTGCATCTCTCCTGGGAGTACTCCAGTTCAGGGGTACAGAATATCACATCCAACCATTGGACGGTGGAGGACAAAACAGCGTCGAGGGTGTTGGGGCACACGTAGTTCGAAAGAAGGTGCCGGAGAAGAGCAGCGGTCCTATGTGCAATGTGGGACCGCAGGTTCCCCTGAGAGTGATGGGAGAAGTCGGTGACCGTAATAATATTAATGCAGAGCACAAGGCAACCTCATCCAAAAGATCTAAGGTAAGAGCATGTGCATGGCTGAGAAATCTGTTTTCATCAAATCAAAAAGTTGTCTGACCCATTTTTCATCGAATGATTTACACTTTAAAGGTAACATGACTGCCAAAAAGATAAATAATGACTTTCTCAATTTAGGAGCATTGGTTATATGTGTCACTGTCCTGCTAACTCTTCCAGTAGTTGTTACTAATCCTATGTATCAGGAACAGTTAGTTAAAGCTGCACTCACTGGTAAGGATATTATGTAGTGGTCAGGCACTAACTGACTGCGTCTCTACACCAACATGACCTCATCCTGCCATGTCTACATGAGGCACCATAGAAATAATGACATCCCCAAGTCCTCTTGCGCCCCAGGCGGGTGCCTTGCTGCTGACCCACAGTCCAATTCACCGAATTTTGCCCGTCATTCTTTCCTCCCCCCCAAGCTCCAGTCATTGACCGCCACAGCCTTGTCCTTTTTTATTTTCTCTGGGAAAATGCATTTTAAATTTAAAAGTGAATCTTTTGTAACTTTTTGTTTTTCAAGTTCCATTGCTCCATTGGCAAATTGCAAGACTTATGAACACACTAAGGGGTATATTTACCAAAGTGCTGTTTTTTAGAAGTGGAGATGTTGCCCATAGCAACCAGTCAGTTTCTGCTTATCTTTTATGTAGTACCTTCTAGAAGATGGTACCTTCTAAAAACCTGCACTTTAGTAAATTTACCCATAGGAGTCTTTTTTTTTTTTGCATCTACCATCGTTTTAGTGGCTGAAGCAAGTTCCCCCCCCCCCCCCCACCAGGGTATGTCAGCATGCATACATCTCTTTCATCTGTATCTCGCCGCCTGGTACTCAAGGGGAGGTGCTTGGAGAGGCTAGTGGGCTGGTCGCGGCATTCAAAGAGATGTCTTGATTGTCCATTTAAATCATGATGGCAATATGGCTCCCCCATACACTGATTAGCTTGTGAAGGGAATGTGGGCAAGCTATAAATGTCCTCAGTTACACAGAGGCTGGAGAACTGGACAGATAGAGCAGCTGAAGTTCTGCTGGGTCCTACACATGGGAGGGGGGGGGAGGTAGACCATAAAACTCCCTCTGCTCTGCACGGATCATATAACGGATTAGAGCACACAGTGCTTGGTGCCAAGATGTGGGTTTTTACGTATTAAGGTAATTATAACTTAATAAGACAAGGGAGATGGGACAATTCTGTCCGTTGGAGCATGAATGGGGCTCTTGTCTTCTGCAGGGCTCACCGCGAAGGGTTCAGTTATAGAGAGACCCACTCAAGCTGGGGTTTTGTTTTTTTTCACCTGTCTTTGAAGTCTTGTAGTTTATTAATTTAATGATTGTTATATTGCCGCAGTGTATGATACACATGGGGATGTTGCGGCACTTATGCAAACTCCGTTTCTCTGCCTGGAGAGAGAAAGATGGAGGGACATGGTTTTTATTCAAGGCTCTCAATAATGGGCTGGTATCTAAACGTTACCATCTGATAGATGAGAGCAGCCGAATGATAATGAGAGGCCTCTTTCCATTCATCTCAGGCTAAAACACACACAGGGAATGGGCTCAGGGGTAGTGCAGGGATTATTTCATGATCTGGTTAGTGGAGTGTTTTAAGTTACATATAACTAATGCTGATTAAAGGTATAAACCGCTCAGCTCCCTGCCTCAACCTGCCCTACATTCCTCCCGATGTTCCTAAGGACAGATGCAGCGTACGGTGTCTTTGAACTGCGTAAACGAATCTTTCAATACCGTATCCATTGGACTGGCTGCTGTTCTGAGCCTTGACGAAGGGGGCAATGGACGTCTGCCATATTCGGTCACTCTGGTGCTGAACTTTTACCACTCTTTGCCAGCCTGTCGTTGGCTTGCTGCCACGGCAAATATCTCTGTTAAGCTGGAACAGGTGTATTTGTTATTAAACCTTCTAGAGAGGATAGGTTGAGAGGCTGCTCTTGGCAACCAATCGGCTCTCATGTTATGGAATGTACTGGGGAAATAATACCTAATAGCTGGTTGGTTGCTATGGGTAACTTCTCCATCTGGCCTCTTTAGAAGGTTTGATATTCCCCCTAAGTTAGTACCTTTTTAATAGGTAAGTGTTTTGGGCTTAGACTTCTGAAGTACTTGCACGGCCTAATTGATCCATTGAGATTCACCAACTAGTGATCTCCAAGTCAATTTATATAAATGTTTTTACTACAATCAGAGTTGTCAACATTTTAAAACTCGCGGCACGCTTTGCTAAGACCGAGTGCAGGCGTCGCTGCCTCTGCGGGCCATAACACTACTATTGTATGTCTAGCAGTGTACTTGTGGTCCCAATGGTAATGAAGTTTCCACTTAAACACCATTGGTGATGATTTTCCAATATCATTATTTTTTCAAGGTATTTTTTTAAAAACACAGACCTCAGTAAACAGGGCGCCTCCCCGTAGTTTGGAAACTTTGGAGTGAGAATGGTGGGAGGACCCTTCCGAGGTTGGTGTAGACGGAAGGCCGCTGGTAATGAGCGGAAGGATACCGGTAGACATTCCACTCCAGCAAGGAAGGAACTAGCCCATAAAGCCGACTGATGACTACAGCCATTGATGTCTCCCACTGGTTTCTGTCTGAGACTACTGTGGGGGCTGATGGGAGACGGAAAACTGACATCTCCTCATCTCTGGGAGCTTTGTGGAGACTTGGCTTGTCTGGGCCTGAGCCAAAGAATGTAAGGTTGCGTTGGTTAATGTCTTTACCACAAACCTATTTTCCTACAATCATCTGTTTTCCAACGGGTTGTTACCAAGACTGTATTTTCCGTCTAACCCAGATATACGAGTAAAAACGGAAAACCTTATTTATAACACAGCCCATCAAGTAGTTTTTTTTTCCTTTCCCCAAGCTCTGTTATATCTTCCGCAATTTCTACTTTACCATATTGGGTAGTGACATGAAATATGATGGACTCCAATCTGATGTACAGTCTGCCCTGAACTGCAGCAACCAGTCAGCAATCGGCTTTTATCCATCAGGTGCAAGTTAGACAATGAAAGCAAGTGTCTTATTGGTTGCTGTGTTTTAGTGGCCAGTTTGCACCTAAGTGTCACTACCTTCGCTGTTGCTACCATACATTTGACGTGTCACTAATCGGATGAGATCTGTTTATGTCTATAGCTCTAATAAAGAGCTTTAAACCAATGAACCCATTATTTGGAGACTTGGGCCCGATAGCAGACCCTAGAAACATCCCTTTACTTTCTACTACTAAAGAGCAGAGACATCATAACCTCTCAGCAGCCATCTTGGCTTTGCTAGGTATGGTCTCCCAAACACGGCCCTAGCCTATGGCGCCCACCTGAGCCATCCCCCTGTGTTTATTCCCATTTTTATAGAGATCCACATAATTGACCACGAAAAAGTTTTTTTTTTTTTTTTTTCTGCAACTCTCTTTAGTCCTTGTTTCCTAGAAAATCTATACTTGGATAATGTCCCTGGCCCAGAGACTAGCTCCTTTGTTTCGATCTTGCCTGCGACTGCAGAACGGCACAATCCGACCCCGCCTCTTGCCGTCTGGATTCGGCAGCCCAGCCCTGAGATCTGATACACTAATAATGTTGTATTTGTTGTTTGACTCCCAATAAGCTGACGATAATGAAAAGGGAGAGCTCGTGTCTCTTGTGGAGCCGCAGCAACAAAGTCGCAGAGCAGCTGACCAGATCTGTACTCGGGCCAAGTTACCTGCCCGGTCCCCCCACCCCCCGCTAGGCCTCCTGCCTGCCATCACTCACAGGCGGCCTATCAAGGTGTCTGTGATGTCTTTGATGTCCTGTAGGTTGCGTTGGCCAGAAAAAGCCTCTGGAGGAGAACTGGTGTTCTGCTACGGGGTCCTGCAACCTGGGCATGACAATGGCAGTGTCTTGGCACATTCGCAAAGGAAGAGCGTAGACAACATGGTGTGGACGCTTGCCAGGTATCACTCAAGGAGTCCAAACACGGGGCTCCAGTGTACGGTTCCTTACGCCGTCCCCGCAGACAGTGAATGAAAGAGTGTTCTCTTTGTACCTCTTGCAGGGATAGGGTTACAGCACAATGCTGAATAGGTGAGCAGCGTCCAGGTCATTCACCCATAAAATCCTGTGATGAGCGACAATCCCGTGCGGCTGGGATAGGGATACTTCAGGAAATGAATGGAGGGGGGAAAACGGGAGAGAGAGGAAATAAGTCTTTTGTCTGTGTAACTATACCGTGCAGATAACATCTCCAGCTAGGCCACTCAGAGGCTCCAACTAAACCAATGTCCTACATTTTATGGTGCACTTTGTATTATTTGTATGGAGATCTGGTTTCTCCACTTTTGAAGGGGATGACTTAATAGTTCCCGGCAGTGGCCCTATATCTCAAGAACCTATTGCCATCTGAGAGACAACCGTACAAGGTGACGGCAAGAGACGTACAACGCTGATGAGTCCAAACTTAAACTTTTATTTTTATTTGTCTTTTTCCGGGATTGCATGGGACATTTTACAAGGAACGCGCCGTTCCCATCATTTGTCTCCCCCCCCCCCCCCTCATGACACACACATACACACACATGCGTTAATGTCTATTACGCACTGTTTATGTAACACACGGCAAGGACATCCCATTAATACAGGATTTGCGCAAGTCCTTACACAACCAGACGTACTGTAGCAGGCGGCTGCCGGAGACCCTTCCAGGAAACTGTCATCATGATACATTGGGATGCGCCGGTAGATGGGGAGCCCCGCTCAGTGTTTGGGTATAGGCTCAGATGACTTACACTAGTGAGAGGTAGCAGTGATGCGATATGTCAGCAGTGATGTCATCCTTATATACAGAGTTGTATACAGCCAGATTCTGCTCCCAGGCCCCCCTCCCTTCTCCAAGTTCTTGGGATTAAGGCATTTCCAAACTCATAACTCACTGTGTGCAGCATTGCAACACTGCGTTCCTGTCCTCTGCTCTCGAAGTATCTGCCTAGCCTTTCCTAGTAACTATTTCAGGCCCATTATCTATGAGATTGTGTGTTGTATTGTTGCATCCTCCCCTATTTCAAGCATAGAACCCCCCTACGCTGCGCCCTCGCTTATCACGCATTTGCACTGATATGGAGGGAAGGTACCGATCCAGCGTTTTGGATGACGATTAAAACAAAAATTGCAGATAAACCGAGAAGATGTTTTGGGCCCTGCAGCTTGCAACACTGTGCCTTTAAATGAGATAACCCTATGCGCAGTCCTGCCAGGAGCTGGCGATAGGACAAATTAATAAAGGATCATTGGATACAGGACAGGCACACTGCAGATTTAAGTATTTAGCAGGGCCGAATGGCCCGCATGAGATTCTGAAAAGCCTGCCTGATAAATTGTATGCTAACAGTTCTATTCTTTATTTTTTTTATTTTTTCTTTCTTTTATTGTGTTGATACTCCATGAAATGATTTTCGCTTTTTTTCTTCTCCTCCAGCGCTTCGCCTCGGTCCCTCGTTATGTCCAGACACTGGTTGTCGCCGACGAGACGATGGCAACCTTCCACGGGGCAGGCCTCAAGCGCTACCTGCTGACAGTCATGGCGGCTTCCGCCAAGTTCTTTCGCCACCCAAGTCTGAAGAACCCAGTCAACGTGGTAGTGACACGGCTGGTGGTCATAGGCCACACGGACAAATCCCACACCTATGCGGGGCTGAAGATGACCACCAACGCCGCTGAGATGTTGAGGAACTTCTGTGAGTGGCAGAAAGGACTGAACAAGCCCAGCGACGACGCTGAACACTTCGATACAGCCATTCTCTTCACCAGGCAGGTGAGTGGTCGGTCGCTTGCACTACCAGGATTTCAGGAAGAAGCCAGTCTCAGACCGGTGCATAAGCCACACGTATGTTGACCTCATAAATGTGTTTTTGTATACAGAACCTCTGTGGAGTCTCCACGTGCGACACTTTAGGGATGGCCGACGTTGGCACCGTTTGTGACCCATCACGCAGCTGCTCCATCGTTGAAGATGACGGCTTGCAGTCCGCGTTTACCGCTGCGCATGAGCTCGGTAAGACCATATAGACTGATTGCAAATTAAACCGACTTGTTACTATTTAAAAGATAAATAAAAAAATAATTTCTATGTATGAATCCTGTGTCTTAGGCCACCCTGGTGCTCATTTTGAATGATTATTTCTTGTTTATATTGTAGGCCACGTCTTCAATATGCTTCATGACAACTCGAAGCCATGTGCGGATCTCAACCGCCAGGCTAGCAATACCCGACACATGATGGCACCGGTCATGTCTTACGTGGACCCAGAGGAGTTGTGGTCACCTTGCAGCGCCAAATTTATCACCGACTTCTTGGACAATGGGCATGGTAAGTCACGCCTACGCGCCATTCAGTCATCTTTTACCCCCCTGTGTGAACATGTTAGGCCTGGTTCTTCATCAAGACCTCTCTGTGTAATGTCATCTCTCTTGGAACGTCAGAGCAACCATGAAACGCGCCGTTAACCACATTTCCCTTCCCCCACAGGTCACTGCCTCCTGGATAAGCCTCGCTCTCCCCTCCGCTTACCAGTTCCCTTCCCGGGTAACGATTACGACTCTGATCGCCAGTGCCAGCTGACATTTGGTTCCGATTCTCGGCACTGCCCCAACCTGCACACTCCCTGCTCGTCTCTGTGGTGTACGGGCAAGATCGATGGACACTTCATGTGCCAAACCAAGCATTTCCCATGGGCGGACGGGACTCAGTGCGGAGTGGGC
The DNA here is from genome assembly GCA_031769625.1 of Taudactylus pleione. Classification (NCBI taxonomy): domain Eukaryota; kingdom Metazoa; phylum Chordata; class Amphibia; order Anura; family Myobatrachidae; genus Taudactylus; species Taudactylus pleione. The sequence goes on along the minus strand of JAUIMM010002157.1, from coordinate 117,359 downwards.
AAGACGTGCATGAACGGGCGGTGTATCAGCGTGGTGGAGATGAAAGCTTACAACGTGAGTACATTCCGCTGCTTCGTATTATGCCATTGCTGGAGACCACAAGACGGGCTGGTGGCGGCATGGTGTATATAAATATACAGCTATACTGTGTGCTAGCAGTTCTGTTGAACCTACAGTAGATCATTCTACTCTCTCAGCTGGCCAAATCCATACCCCCTCAATACTTTGCTTTACTATTGAAGGGGAGGATGCTGATTGGTCGCTTTGTACAACTGCTCCAACGGTTATTTCAAAGACTCTGCTAGATAAGTGACAGATGCTGATTGGTTGCATTGGACGAGGCTTTGATACATATCCCCCTCACAGTGTGTTTCACTTAAAGATCTAATACAGTAAATAGCTAAGTGCAATACTATGTTATACTTATTATCGGATGGGGGAGGCCTGGCTGGGAGGTGCAAGGAACGCAATGGCGTAAATCATGTCACTTCTCCGGTGAAGCGGGTGGATCAAGAAGGCTGGTTTACTCTTGTGGGAGCCCGGGAGATGTATCCAAAAATTCAGGAGTCTCCCGGGCATTTTGGGAGATTAATGATGTGGATTAGAGAGGATGAGAAAGAGCAGTGATTGGACGGAATAGTTTACGCTGTCATATTACATTTATGTATCTGTTACATGTCACGGAAAAGCAGTCTTTAGAACATTTGCACCCATCTTTCCTTACAGACACCAGTGAACGGAGGGTGGGGCTCGTGGGGTCCCTACGGAGAGTGTTCCCGGACGTGCGGCGGTGGAGTGCAGTTCTCTCACCGTGAATGCAACAAGCCTGTCCCGCGTAATGGTGGCAAGTACTGCGAGGGAAAGAGGACCCAATATCGCTCCTGCAACACCCGGGAATGCCCCTCCGGAAATGGTGAGTTGGACTTGGACATGCTCTTGCACTGAACACCAAAGAGTTTCTATCAAAGGATTCATCTTCACTCCATTTGTTGGAGCACTGTGAGGTGGTGCACCTGGCTTGTCCCGGGCCGCTGCCACATCACGTTCAGTGTGTTCTTACAATGGGGTTATTTAGTTTCATGAATTTTCCACCTCTAAACGACTGTAATTTGCTCAATGCTAATTTATATACATGCCTTCCTGCGATTATTACAAAGCTCCTTTTCCTATCTGGCTTCATCTTGTGATATTTAATAATGTCTTTATAACACTAGACAGATCTCTATATTGCCTTGGTATATAACGAATCTGCTAAAATTCCAATTCAGGGAGCAGAGTAGATCTCTGCCATATCCAATGGCAATGGACATAAGCAACCTTACTTGTTTCTGCCTAATCCTAACCTGATAAAGTAACGGGAAGGCGTGTACAATAAAATCATCTGAAGGTGTATGATCACTTTAAGAAGCGCTAAGACCTCTCCTTCCGTCCCTATGCAGCATTGACCTACAGAGAGGAGCAGTGTGCAGTGTACAACCACAGGACCGACCTCTTTAAGGGCTTCCCGTCTCCCATGGACTGGGCACCACGTTACAACGGGATTGCCAAGAAGGATCAGTGTAAACTCACCTGCCAGTCACGCCCCTTGGGATATTACTACGTGCTGGAACCACGGGTGAGTGTGAAACATAAATACTGGGCACGTAACCCCCATAGTTCTGTGGACATATAACAGAGGTGGTAACATCTGTAAGCATTTAAAGAGTTTTCCTAATGAACGCTGGAGTGATGACATCACAACTTACTGATTAGGAGCGATGACATCAGAGCCCAGTGTTTATACAAATATCACTGACCGTAGTTTATAGATCACTCGTCTTTTATATGTAATTACAGAATATTGGGTCTGCGGTAGATAGGTCTGGGGCATGGTGGTGCCCGCCTATAACTCACTAACGTTGGCGCTTTACCCCGCCCTCTACAGGTGGCAGATGGAACACCGTGCACTCCTGACTCTACCTCAGTGTGTGTCCAAGGACGCTGCGTACACGCCGGGTGCGACCGCGTCATTGGCTCAAAGAAGAAATTCGATAAGTGCATGGTATGCGGAGGAAACGGCTCCGCCTGCACGAAGACCTACGGATCCTTTGCCAAACCCAGGTGAGAGCTGTCTGGATTTCCCTCGGTCTTGCAGTGGCGTGACATAATGAGGCAGCGTTAGCGGCTGGTTTATTTGCGGAATACATCTTGCGTATTTTCACTCTGCACATGTTCCGTAGGCAAGCAATGCATAGTCGTACGCAGCTCGTCTGCGTCTCCACTTCCGAAGGAAGGGGCATAGTGGGGTTGTTGTTATAGGGCATTCTCACTAGTACTGAGACCCCTACTGGAGGCTTCGCAGATCCAAGCAAGTGCGTACAAATACTCAGCGGTAGTAGCAGATCCTTCTGTAATCAACCGTCGGAGTAACCCTGTGGTGGCGCAGAATGGCCGCAGTATCGGAGACACTGGTGCCAAATTTCCTGCGTACGGGATTATGCAGTCATATGCTGAGACATGCCCTGCAAATAGTGACAACACGACTGCATTTTTGCCGCCACCCCCAAATCATCCCTAAATGTCAAACAAGACCTCCTTGTGAACGACAACGGTAATGTACCTTGGCGCGTGCGCACTGTGACCATGCGCAGTTTGACGATCGCTGAAATGCGTAAATATCGGCATTGGATACATCTCTGAAACAGGCCCTCATTTCCCGGGACGGCCTGGATCTGCGTACAACTCTGCATTCGGACGCGTATGCGCTTTTAGTTTCTCTTTCGCAATTCAGGAGCGACTACGGCTGACTTGCGTTCCAGTCTGAACCCCCCCCTTCCCCCAAACACACACACTCACCCCTCCCCTTGAGGCTCTACAGGAAGTTTACACTTATAAAACGAACAATTTATTCTGTGCATATTAACGTTCAGGAAGCCCAGTGTGATATTCCCGCAGGCTGGAATTACACCAAAAAATTTTGTTAAATGTGATTATACCTCATTGCATTCCTAATTTACAAAAGAACAAGCCCCCTTACATAGAAAATGATTTGTACTTGTGTGGCCTCGAGGGATTACATCTCCCAAGAACGCACTTATGCACGCTTTGCAACCATTGCTGCTTACCGCAAGGCAATCCAAACAATAATATACAGTAAATGGTCAGATTTTTGGGAGAGTATCTATAGACGTGATGTACTTAACATTTACATTTGTTCTCCTCAGGTATGGATACAATGATGTGGTCACTATCCCAGCCGGCGCTACAAACATACTGATACGACAGAACAGCGGTTCATCGGCCACAAGTGATGGTGTCTACCTGGCCTTGAAACGGCAAGACGGGTCCTACGCCCTCAATGGTAACTACATCTTGGTGCCGTCGGAAGTGGATGTAAATATAGGAGGGCTGACCGTGCGGTACAGCGGGGCAACCAAATCCATGGAGACAATAGTAGGACGTGGACCCCTGAAAGAGCCTTTGACTGTTCAGGCTTTGGTAGTGAGTGACCAGAAGGCCCCACGTCTCAAGTACACCTTTTTTGTCCCCAAGCCCACCACACGCTTGACCCAAGCCAAGAAACCGGAAGAAAACTGGGTGAAGCAGAAAGAACAGATCTTCGAAATCCTGAGGAAGCTCAGAACCAAATGAACAGCACTTTCACTGGAGCATTGGTGACCGGAGAGCATCTTCTAGCCTTATTATATGAGGCCGGACATTGAGGTGTTTTGAAGACCATACATCTTCAAGCTATGTACACACATAAGGACTGGACGCAAGCACCTTACTAGCTGGTTCTCAAGTGTCCAGATCTGATTTTATGGCTGCCCGCTGTAGTCCATCATCAGGTTGGGCCATTTAATGATCTATCTTCTATGCTTGACTCCTAGAGCAAGTAACGTTCGCCACACAGACACTGGTAAATAATGGGTGATCAGCGGGAATACGGACCCGTTACTGGGAAAACTCTAAAACAAACTGGCTGACCTTTTTCAGTAGATCAAACGGACCCTGTACCTGGATCAAACTAGACTCTCCTAAGTCAAACATATACCTGTACGGTTGGCTGGTCCACCATTGGTGACTTCTCTCCAGACTTCATCCTCTTGACCTTCTGTTTTATTGGGTCATTCTTTTCTATGCCCTGTGGACTTTCAATGACTAAGGCATCAAAGGGACCACAACAGAATGTCTTCTCCAGTAGAACTTTGGGAGTCATAAATGCTCAATGCAGTGTGATGCCTCAAGCTCTATGGTAGCTTGTTAGAGGAGTTGGCTCCTCACCTTGGACTGAAAGTAGGGTCTGGATACCCGAATTATTTAATATGAACATGGAATTAATAGGATAAATGATAACTGATCCCTGAGTAACATCCTGAGAGTATAGGAAGCTATCCCCAACACCACGTCCCAGTTGAAGGATAACATTGATAGGTCACGGGAAGGTGCTCAGAATTCGTCAATAGCTACCCCGATGCCCAGTAGCCTTTGGCAGCCTCGAGGGTGTGATTAATGGATCTGATGGACCCTTTGCTACAGCAAGTGTGAGCACAGCAATCCCAAGCCCGATGCACTGTGCTGCTTAGGTGCAGCGTTAGCATATTAGACCATCGGGGGCCATTTGATTGTAGGTGTCCATGACGACACTTCCACCATACGATCTAGAGGTGCTAGATAGGGTTCTCCCTATCACAAGCCAACCTTGGTGCTAAAAATTGAAATGAAAATTTGCTTTACAAAATGCCAGGAGCATCCAAAAAACAACATCACGGTGGGAGGGCAAGAGCGTGGGACAATGACACTCAACCGAAAACCTGCTGCTAGGGATACATCAAGCCTTTAAATGGTGCTATTGTTACAAGGAAAATACAAATTACATGTCCATTACAGATCACTAATATGTAGCCACGGTATAGCCGATTCTATATTTATTCTGTTACCCCATTCTTAAGAGTAGGGCGTACAAGCTGGGCAATACGAGCGCACTTTTTATTATAGTGGCGATCTTTTACGGGAGACCTCGGGCTCACACTTAGAGCACCAATTCTACCGTAAAGCTCAATCCCGCTCAGTGCGCACAAAAATTTGATCTATTTTTCGATTTATTGCCTGTCTTGACTTTTGATGGCGTAACAGCCCCGGGTAACTGCAGAACACCGAGATCTATGCACACAGCTCAGACACTCTCGCCCCACCCACCCACCCACCAAAAAAAACAGCGTTTAAGATATTATAAAGGTATTTTGTTATTAAGATTACAAATAGGCTGAAGTGATATTACAGTGTAATAGGATTGTAATATCGGCATGTAGAAATTTGTCTGTCTCTGAAGCTGAATGTTGAGCAATTTTCAATTATTCAGCCCATGCAACAAGTGTTAGGATTCCTAAAGAAGGTACTACCCCACTCAGACTACTGCTTACAGTGACGGAAACCAGGCATCTATCTATGGTGACCTACGTGTTATGTACGCGCAGCACAGACCGGACTGGAGCCGCGGGAGGACCCCATGCACACAGCAGTGTGACCGCTGGTAACCGGGCTCCTCATGTAGATGGGACTCTCAGGACTGGTGCAGGGTTAGCGTCATGAAGGGACAGAGAACAAATCCTCAATTCAGTGTTCAATAATGATTTTTTATATAATTGTACTGTTTTGTATTGTAAAAAATGCACAAGATTATTTAAAAGCTATTTATATAAAATCAGAGTGTGCTCCTTCATGTGTCATGTGTTATTTCCTGCTGATCTATCTACTTATCATATCTATCTACTTATGTATCTATTTCATATGTATCTCATAGCTCCCTATTTCATATCTAGCTCACATCTCTTATATCTATTTACTTATCTATCTCATATCTATCCATCTATCTCATATCTATCCATCTATCTATCTATCTAGCTATCTCGTGTGTGTGTGTGTGTACATATATATATATATATATATATATTATATATCCATCCATCTATCTATTGACTAATGTATTTATCTCATATCTCCCTATTTCATATCTAGCTCGTATCTCTCTCTCATATCTATTTACTTATGTGTCTCTCTCATATCTATCTATATCTATCTCATTGCTATCATATTTATCTCTTATATATCTCGTATCTCTGACCGATCTCTCTCTCTGTCTGACCGATCTCTCTCTCTGTCTGACCGATCTCTCTCTCTGTCTGACCGATCTCTCTCTCTGTCTGACCGATCTCTCTCTCTGTCTGACCGATCTCTCTCTCTGTCTGACCGATCTCTCTCTCTGTCTGACCGATCTCTCTCTCTGTCTGACCGATCTCTCTCTCTGTCTGACCGATCTCTCTCTGTCTGATCTCTCTCTCTCTCTGTCTGATCGATCACTCTCTCTGTCTGATCGATCACTCTCTCTGTCTGACCGATCTCTCTCTGTCTGACCGATCTCTCTCTCTGTCTGACCGATCTCTCTCTCTGTCTGACCGATCTCTCTCTCTGTCTGACCGATCTCTCTCTCTGTCTGACCGATCTCTCTCTCTGTCTGACTGATCTCTCTCTCTCTCGGTCTGATCGATCTCTCTGTCTGATCGATCTCTCTGTCTGATCGATCTCTCTCTCTGATCGATCTCTCTCTGTCTGATCGATCTCTCTCTGTCTCGATCACTGTCTCTCGATCTCTCTCTCTCTCGATCTCTCTTATAGATCTATGTCGATCTCTCTCTTTCTCTCGATCTCTTAGATATAGATCTATGTCGATCTCTCTCTCGATCTCTTAGATATAGATCTATGTCGATCTCTCTCTTTCTCTCGATCTCTTAGATATAGATCTATGTCGATCTCTCTCTCTCTGATCGATCTCTCTCTCTCGAGATCTCTTAGATATAGATCTATGTCGATCTCTCTCTCTCTCGATCTCTTAGATATAGATCTATGTCGATCTCTCTCTCTCTCTCGATCTCTTAGATATAGATCTATGTCGATCTCTCTCTCTCTCTGATCGATCTCTCTCTCTCGATCTCTTAGATATAGATCTATGTCTATCTCTCTCTCTCTCTCTCTGATCGATCTCTCTCTCTCTCTGATCTCTCTCTCTCTGATCGATCTCTCTTAGATATAGATCTATGTCGATCTCTCTCTCTCTCTGATCGATCTCTCTCTCTCGATCTCTTAGATATAGATCTATGTCGATCTCTCTCTCTGATCTCTCTCTCTGATCGATCTCTTAGATATAGATCTATGTCTATCTCTCTCTCTCTGATCGATCTCTCTTAGATATAGATCTATGTCTATCTATCTCTCTCTCTCTCTGATCTCTCTCTCTCTCTCTCGATCTCTTAGATATAGATCTATGTCTATCTCTCTCTCTCTCTGATCGATCTCTCTCTCTGATCTCTCTCTCGATCTCTTAGATATAGATCTATGTCTATCTCTCTCTCTCTCTCTCTCTGATCGATCTCTCTCTCTGATCGATCTCTCTCTCTCTCTGATCGATCTCTCTCTCTGATCTCTCTCTCTGATCGATCTCTCTTAGATATAGATCTATGTCGATCTCTCTCTCTCTCTGATCGATCTCTCTCTCTCGATCTCTTAGATGTAGATCTATGTTGATCTCTCTCTCTGATCTCTCTCTCTGATCGATCTCTTAGATATAGATCTATGTCTATCTCTCTCTCTCTGATCGATCTCTCTTAGATATAGAGCTATGTCTATCTCTCTCTCTCTGATCGATCTCTCTCGATCTCTTAGATATAGATCTATGTCTATCTCTCTCTCTCTCTCGATCTCTTAGATATAAATCTATGTCGATCTATATCTAAGAGATCGAGAGAGAGAGAGAGATAGACATAGATCTATATCTAAGAGATCGAGAGAGAGAGATCAGAGAGATCGATCAGAGAGAGAGAGATAGACATAGATCTATATCTAAGAGATCGAGAGAGAGAGATCTATGTCTATCTCTCTCTCTCTCTGATCGATCTCTCTCTCTGATCTCTCTCTCTCGATCTCTTAGATATAGATCTATGTCTATCTCTCTCTCTCTCTCTCTCTGATCGATCTCTCTCTCTGATCGATCTCTCTCTCTCTCTGATCGATCTCTCTCTCTGATCTCTCTCTCTGATCGATCTCTCTTAGATATAGATCTATGTCGATCTCTCTCTCTCTCTCTGATCGATCTCTCTCTCTCGATCTCTTAGATGTAGATCTATGTTGATCTCTCTCTCTGATCGATCTCTCTCTCTCTCTGATCGATCTCTCTCTCTGATCTCTCTCTCTGATCGATCTCTTAGATATAGATCTATGTCTATCTCTCTCTGATCGATCTCTCTTAGATATAGAGCTATGTCTATCTCTCTCTCTCTCTGATCGATCTCTCTCGATCTCTTAGATATAGATCTATGTCGATCTCTCTCTCTCTCTCGATCTCTTAGATATAAATCTATGTCGATCTATATCTAAGAGATCGAGAGAGAGAGAGAGAGAGAGAGATAGACAGATCTATATCTAAGAGATCGAGAGAGAGAGATCAGAGAGATCGATCAGAGAGAGAGAGATAGACATAGATCTATATCTAAGAGATCGAGAGAGAGAGATCTATGTCTATCTCTCTCTCTCTCTGATCGATCTCTCTCTCTGATCTCTCTCTCTCGATCTCTTAGATATAGATCTATGTCTATCTCTCTCTCTCTCTCTCTCTGATCGATCTCTCTCTCTGATCGATCTCTCTCTCTCTCTGATCGATCTCTCTTAGATATAGATCTATGTCGATCTCTCTCTCTCTCTGATCGATCTCTCTCTCTCGATCTCTTAGATATAGATCTATGTCGATCTATATCTAAGAGATCGAGAGAGAGAGAGAGATAGACATAGATCTATATCTAAGAGATCGAGAGAGAGAGATCAGAGAGATCGATCAGAGAGAGAGAGATAGACATAGATCTATATCTAAGAGATCGAGAGAGAGAGATCTATGTCTATCTCTCTCTCTGATCAATCTCTCTCTCTGATCTCTCTCTCTCGATCTCTTAGATATAGATCTATGTCTATCTCTCTCTCTCTCTCTGATCGATCTCTCTCTCTGATCGATCTCTCTCTCTCTCTGATCGATCTCTCTTAGATATAGATCTATGTCGATCTCTCTCTCTCTCTGATCGATCTCTCTCTCTCGATCTCTTAGATATAGATCTATGTCGATATCTCTCTCTGATCTCTCTCTTAGATATAGATCTATGTCTATCTCTCTCTCTCTGATCGATCTCTCTTAGATATAGATCTATGTCTATCTCTCTCTCTCTCTCTGATCGATCTCTCTCTCGATCTCTTAGATATAGATCTATGTCGATCTCTCTCTCTCTCTCGATCTCTTAGCTATAGATCTATGTCGATCTCTCTCTCTCTCTCGATCCCTCTTAGATATAGATCTATGTCGATCTCTCTTTCTCTCGATCTCTTAGATTATTATTATTATTATTATTATTATTATTATCCTTTATTTATATGGCGCCACAAAGGTTCCGCAGCGCCTTACACAGTACATAAATGAGCACACAAGAAAAACAGTTAATAGTAATACAAAACAATGCAGGACAAGGACAAGGTTATAAACTCAGCTGCAAAACACAAGCAGCAGGACATGAGCAACCAGGTGTTAGGTGCCGTTGTGGGGAGTTAGGAGTAAATGATACTATAAGTAGGGGGAGGAGAAACACGAGAGGATGAGGGCCCTGCTCGTGAGAGCTTACATTCTAAAGGGGAAGGGCAGACAGACAGGGGCGACACAGAGGGGTAGATAGTGAAGAAGGAGCATGGAGCAGTGGGTTAGGATATGTGCTGCGGAATGTGTGTGTATAAGACGACCTGATGTTATGTAAAAATTAAGTCATTCATACATCTATCTCTATGATAGAAAATAGATTGTTTGTGTTATTTACATGAGAGATGTACAAAGTAAAGTAGAAGCACTTTAATTTGTGTGTTACATTTTAGCATCTATATACAGCCTGACAAGAAATGCAGCTATTATGGGACTGTCCCGCCATCCTAATACAGTAGTGACTACTTTAGTTCCAGCTGCTGGGTGCTATGCCATGCTCCTGTGAGTGGGTGCATCTCACATGCTAGACCCACTCACAAATGGGTGCAGCCATACATGATGTGGTCCCACAGGATGTTGCAGTACCCGGGCCCAGAATTTCTCTTGGCAGCCCTGGAGGTGACAGACAGAACGAGGAGGGAATGGGGCTTAGTAGTGGGGTAACAAGACCATGGAGGGAGGTGGTTGAGAGTGGAGGTATAGGAGAGGTGGGGGAAAGAAGCAGAGGGTTGGAAGCAGACTGATGAGAGAAAAAAAGGAAGAACAGCAAGTGGAGGAAACAGGAGGGGGAAGAGAGGGATGGATAAAGTAGAGGATTATGTGGACATAGAATATGGGGGTTGTGTGAAGTAAGGGTGTTCATGCTGTGGTCAAGGTAATAATTGAGATGTAAACTGGAGTGGAGGCTGTGAGATATAGAGTCAGTGTGGATTAAAGTTGTTAAATGTTCAAAAATACATGTAAAGAACAGTGCTGCTAATGTATGAGCGCAGCTCCAAAAGTGATATATAAAGGAGAGGTGTGTGAGTAGTGGGTGTAGGAATTAGTTTTTAAACAAATGATTAAGATATAGATCTATGTCGATCTCTCTCTTTCTCTCGATCTCTTAGATATAGATCTATGTCGATCTCTCTCTCTCTCTCAATCTCTTAGATATAGATCTATATCGATCTCTTTCTCTCGATCTCTTAGATATAGATCTATGTCGATCTCTCTCTCTCTCATCGATCTCTCTCTCTGATCGATCTCTCTTAGATATAGATCTATGTCGATCTCTTTCTCTCGATCTCTTAGATATAGATCTATGTCGATCTCTCTCTCTCTCTGATCAATCTCTCTTAGATATAGATCTATGTCGATCTCTCTCTCTCTGATCGATCTCTCTCTTTCTCTCGATCTCTTAGATATAGATCTATGTCGATCTCTCTCTTTCTCTCGATCTCTTAGATATAGATCTATGTCGATCTCTCTCTCTGATCGATCCCTCTTAGATATAGATCTATGTCGATCTCTCTCTTTCTCTCGATCTCTTAGATATAGATCTATGTCGATCTCTCTCTCTCTCTGCCTCTCATTGATTGGTCTCTCTCTCTCTCTGATCGATCTCTCTCTCTCTGTCTCTGATCGATCTCTCTCTCTGATCGATCTCTCTCTGTCGATCCCTCTTAGATATGGATCTATGTTGATCTCTCTCTCTCTCTGATCGATCTCTCTCTCTCGATCCCTCTTAGATATAGATCTATGTCGATCTCTCTCTCTCTCTCAATCTCTTAGATATAGATCTATGTCGATCTCTCTCTCTCTCTCTCGATCCCTCTTAGATATAGATCTTTGTCGATCTCTCTTTCTCTCAATCTCTTAGATATAGATCTGTCGATCTCTCTCTTTCTCTCGATCTCTTAGATATAGATCTATGTCGATCTCTCTCTCTGATCGATCCCTCTTAGATATAGATCTATGTCGATCTCTCTCTTTCTCTCGATCTCTTAGATATAGATCTATGTCGATCTCTCTCTCTCTCTGCCTCTCATTGATTGGTCTCTCTCTCTCTCTCTGATCGATCTCTCTCTCTCTGATCGATCTCTCTCTCTGATTGATCTCTCTCTCTGATCGATCTCTCTCTCTCGATCCCTCTTAGATATAGATCTCTCTCTCTCTCTCTGATCGATCTCTCTCTCTGATCGATCTCTCTCTCTCGATCCCTCTTAGATATAGATCTATGTCGATCTCTCTCTCTCGATCTCTTAGATATAGATCTATGTCGATCTCTCTCTCTCTCGATCCCTCTTAGATATAGATCTTTGTCGATCTCTCTTTCTCTCGATCTCTTAGATATAGATCTATGTCGATCTCTCTCTTTCTCTCGATCTCTTAGATATAGATCTATGTCGATCTCTCTCTCTCTCTCGATCTCTTAGATATAGATCTATATCGATCTCTTTCTCTCGATCTCTTAGATATAGATCTATGTCGATCTCTCTCTCTCTCTGATCGATCTCTCTTAAATATAGATCTATGTCGATCTCTTTCTCTCGATCTCTTAGATATAGATCTATGTCGATCTCTCTCTCTCTCTGATCGATCTCTCTTAGATATAGATCTATGTCGATCTCTCTCTCTCTGATTGATCTCTCTCTTTCTCTCGATCTCTTAGATATAGATCTATGTCGATCTCTCTCTTTCTCTCGATCTCTTAGATATAGATCTATGTCGATCTCTCTCTCTGATCGATCCCTCTTAGATAAAGATCTATGTCGATCTCTCTCTTTCTCTCGATCTCTTAGATATAGATCTATGTCGATCTCTCTCTCTGATCGATCTCTCTCTCTGATCGATCTCTCTCTCTGATCGATCTCTCTCTCTGATTGATCTCTCTCTTTGATTGATCTCTCTTAGATATAGATCTATGTCTATCTCTCTCTTTCTCTCGATCTCTTAGATATAGATCTATGTCGATCTCTCTCTGATCGATCTCTCTCTCTGATCGATCTCTCTCTCTGATTGATCTCTCTCTTTGATTGATCTCTCTTAGATATAGATCTATGTCTATCTCTCTCTCTCTCGATCTCTCTTAGATATAGATCTATGTCTATCTCTCTCTCTCTCTCGATCTCTCTTAGATATAGATCTATGTCGATCTCTCTCTCTGATCTCTCTCTCTGATCGATCTCTTAGATATAGATCTATGTCTATCTCTCTCTCTCTGATCGATCTCTCTTAGATATAGATCTATGTCTATCTCTCTCTCTCTCTGATCGATCTCTCTCTCTCTCGATCTCTTAGATATAGATCTATGTCGATCTCTCTCTCTGATCGATCCCTCTTAGATATAGATCTATGTCGATCTCTCTCTTTCTCTCGATCTCTTAGATATAGATCTATGTCGATCTCTCTCTCTCTCTGCCTCTCATTGATTGGTCTCTCTCTCTCTCTCTGATCGATCTCTCTCTCTCTGATCGATCTCTCTCTCTGATCGATCTCTCTCTCTCGATCCCTCTTAGATATAGATCTCTCTCTCTCTCTCTGATCGATCTCTCTCTCTGATCGATCTCTCTCTCTGATCGATCTCTCTCTCTGATCGATCTCTCTCTCTCATCGATCTCTCTCTCTTGATCCCTCTTAGATATAGATCTATGTCGATCTCTCTCTCTCGATCTCTTAGATATAGATCTATGTCGATCTCTCTCTCTCTCTCTCTCTCGATCCCTCTTAGATATAGATCTATGTCGATCTCTCTTTCTCTCGATCTCTTAGATATAGATCTGTCGATCTCTCTCTTTCTCTCGATCTCTTAGATATAGATCTATGTCGATCTCTCTCTCTCTCTCGATCTCTTAGATATAGATCTATGTCGATCTCTTTCTCTCGATCTCTTAGATATAGATCTATGTCGATCTCTCTCTTTCTCTCGATCTCTTAGATATAGATCTATGTCGATCTCTCTCTCTGATCGATCCCTCTTAGATATAGATCTATGTCGATCTCTCTCGATCTCTTAGATATAGATCTATGTTGATCTCTCTCTCTCTGCCTCTCATTGATTGGTCTCTCTCTCTCTCTCTCTCTGATCGATCTCTCTTAGATATAGATCTATGTCGATCTCTCTCTCTCTCTGATCGATCTCTCTCTCTCTCTGATCGATCTCTCTCTCTCTCTCTGATCGATCTCTCTCTCTGATCGATCTCTCTTAGATATAGATCTATGTCGATCTCTTTCTCTCGATCTCTTAGATATAGATCTATGTCGATCTCTCTCTCTCTCTGATCGATCTCTCTCTTTCTCTCGATCTCTTAGATATAGATCTATGTCGATCTCTCTCTTTCTCTCGATCTCTTAGATATAGATCTATGTCAATCTCTCTCTCTGATCGATCCCTCTTAGATATAGATCTATGTCGATCTCTCTCTTTCTCTCGATCTCTTAGTTATAGATCTATGTTGATCTCTCTCTCTCTCTGCCTCTCATTGATTGGTCTCTCTCTCTCTCGATCCCTCTTAGATATAGATCTATGTCGATCTCTCTCTCTCTCTCTCTGATCGATCTCTCTCTCTGATCGATCTCTCTCTCTGATCGATCTCTCTCTCTGATCGATCTCTCTCTCTGATCGATCTCTCTCTCTCTCTGATCGATCTTAGATATAGATCTATGTCGATCTCTCTCTGATCGATCTCTCTCTCTCGATCCCTCTTAGATATAGATCTATGTCGATCTCTCTCATTGATTGGTCTCTCGCTGCTCGTCACATTTATGAATCGGCCAATAGCAGGCAGGTATGATGAAGAGCCGTGTATGGAGGAGGCAGTAGACTACAATTCCATGTGTGATGAGGCAATTATACACCCAGTCATTGTCATGTGCTTGGGGTAGTTATCCAGAAATATTGCAATTAAAATTAGCTGAATTTGTGAATTATAACCACAATGGGGGAATACTAAATGTATGTCCAATAAAAGATGTCAGGTCAAGGAGGCAAAGTTCTGGGTGCTAAAGTCTACACCTGCTTCCCCCCCCCCCCCCCTTCCAAGGAAATGAGCATGGCCTTTATGTCTGAGTTACACTTCTGCTTTCAGCCTTACAATGCATGATGGGATAGTTCTACAAGATATACTCTATTAATTTTACCATACTAAGGGGTATGAGTGTAAATGTTAAGCCACTATGTGACACGATTACATGTGTTTTTCTGTGTATTACTACTCACCTGTGTTCATTGTGATGGGTGGAGCTTGTGTGGTGGCGCAGGTGTTGGTGTGGGCACAGAAAAGTTAGGTGTAGATGGTGCCTTACAGATGAGAGACCTGCTCCTGCGGATTTACCTTCTCCTTTGTCAATGACTACATGATGCTTACCTACCTCAGGCTATAGCAGAGAGGCTAGCCCCATACACACAGTAACATGACGGCCTTGGTAAAAAGAATAATCTAGTAGATTTATTAAAGGGGGTGGGAGGGTGTAGAAGCAGGGACGGTCACTGTGTGAAAATAATGATCGCTGCAGTTACAAGCTCCTGTGAGAATCGTTGTCTCTCTAGGTTGAATGGGAAGTCTCCCCTTCATGCTAAATATGTACATAATGCCCTCTCGCTCCGCTGTAGGAGGTTGCCATGTTAGTAGGGAAACCTGAGCAGATACAGTGACTTGTAGCCCAGACTTGGTTTGCTGAAATGCACTGTGTCGATTGGTCAATTCATACACAGAGACGGGGCCAGTGATCGCTCCCATGCTGGTGGAATCAGCTTTTTTTGGGGGGGGGACCTGCAGATGTTCAGTTGTGGAAGGCCAGGGCAGCACCTGACTTGTCTGCTCTCCTGGAAGATCCGGAAGCTCAGGTGGTGCTCTCGTCTGCCTGGAAGAGTATTCAAGTCTCCCACACCTGGCTATGTCCCCCCGGCACCAACCACTTCCCGGAGTAAAGTGTGTGGTCCAGGTGGATGATGACGTGATTTGTGGGGAATTACATCATCATAACCTCACCCCAAACTTTACAATGCTGGTAATTCTGTCCTTGTATAGCACGTGGGGGGCCATGATCGCACCCTCCCCTGCCATGCCTGTGATTTCTCCACTAAGCACATTTACTGCTGACTATGTCCTGGAGTAGTCTGTAACCAGGGCTCTACAATAACATATCGCAGCGCGCTCCGGCGTTACACCGCCCACAAGCTCTCTCCGCTGGATGTAACTGGTCCTGGTA
This sequence comes from Taudactylus pleione, assembly GCA_031769625.1. Lineage (NCBI taxonomy): Eukaryota > Metazoa > Chordata > Amphibia > Anura > Myobatrachidae > Taudactylus > Taudactylus pleione. Next base: position 101,623 of record JAUIMM010002157.1, on the reverse strand, counting down.
AAATATCCTTTATTTACTGGGGAAACTAGCGGAAAAGTCTGCCAATGGAATATTACATGGCGTGCGTGAGTGTCATGGAGGAGCAGGCACCTCGCTGACACGTCATTTAGGCTCCTATTTTGTTTGGGTGAATCAGAATCCGATGCTTCAAAAGAAAATATTTATCGGCCGGGTCTCACCTTGTACTTGTGCCATTTACCATGGTGCCAACATGGTGGACGGGGGTATGCCCGCTGGTCATTGTACTCTCTACTGGCAGATAGATCCTACTACAAATACTTTTTTATATATAAACCCCACCCTTCCCTATATTATGACTTAGTGGAGATGTATCAAACCTTCTAAAGATGACAAATGGAGGTCTCACCCATAGCAACCAATCAGATTACAGCTGTCATCTTATAGTCTGTACTAGATAAATGAGAGCTAGAAGCTGATTGGTTGCTATAGGACAACTTCTCCACTTGTTCTCTTTAGAAGGTTTGGTCCATCTCCCCCTTACTGTGCTACGTTATTATCTAGGATGTCATTAGCAGCCCAGTCTCTGATGTGTCCCTAGAGCCAGATTAGGGGCCACATGGGCCTGGGGCAGAATATGATCCAGCGCCTATTGTGATAAGTGGAGGTGTGACCAGTGCTGTGTGGGTGTGGCCAGTGCCATGTGGGCGTGTTCACCCCTACAATATCAACCCCAATGTCTCACTAAGGGGCATCGTTTTGTGTGGGGGGCGGCTGGTCATCATTACGCTGTCATAACGGTGGGCCTTTATTTATGTGACGACTTGGGACTTCATAGGCATACTGGGACATATACATGTTCTTTTCTTTTTAACGATCACTGGCCTACATCCTCCTTGTATGTGGCTCCAGCCTTGTACATGTCATAGATAAATGTCTCTCCATCTGCACAGAGCATGGGTTGGAGACGCCGGATGGTGGGGGCTGGCTCAGATGGCTATTGGCCCGTGTAGCTGCTTTGGTAGAGGTCACGGTGTGGCTCCCCTGGCAGGGTCTCTGTTACTACCTTGGATAATGGGCCTGTCTGGTTGATGGCAGAAAGATGCCCGGTTACCTTATGCTGTGAGAGATGTCAGTGAGCTAGTACAGGTGTCTGATATATGGTATGAGGCACAAGGTGAGCTTCAATGATGACTGATGACACTGAGTAATATCTCAGCCTAGAAGTAATGTGTGACATAGCTCAGTCAGCGTATAGCCAAGTACACTGCCGGCTTTGGCGCTTGCTGCTCTGGATCACACACTCACATGGGCTTGAAGTGTAGACCTCCGGCTCCTCTGTTAGATGCCCTGATCATTATATGACTGCAGTATGACTTGTGTAATACAATAACAGGCTACAGGCCCATGATAGCACAATGATATTGTAGCTGGTTACATTACTGGCCATGATGTGCAATGTCCTCACTCATACCTCCAGCTTGGGGCGGCTTCCTGCCCTCATTGGCTGTGGGGTGCACACTAGCGCCTAGCACACAGCCATACGTTCTGATAGTGATTGTGTGCTAGGCGCTAGTGTGCCCCCACGGCCAGCCGTACGTTCTGATACAATGATTGTGTGCTAGGCACTAGTGTGCCCCCACAGCCAGCCATACGTTCTGATACAATGATTGTGTGCTAGGCACTAGTGTGCCCCCACAGCCAGCCATACGTTCTGATACAGTGATTGTGTGCTAGGCACTAGTGTGCCCCCACAGCCAGCCATACGTTCTGATACAGTGATTGTGTGCTAGGCACTAGTGTGCCCCCACAGCCAGCCATACATTCTGATACAGTGATTGTGTGCTAGGCACTAGTGTGCCCCCACAGCCAGCCATACATTCTGATACAGTGATTGTGTGCTAGGCACTAGTGTGCCCCCACAGCCAGCCATACATTCTGATACAGTGATTGTGTGCTAGGCACTAGTGTGCCCCCACAGCCAGCCATACATTCTGATAGTGATTGTGTGCTAGGCACTAGTGTGCCCCCACAGCCAGCCATACGTTCTGATACAATGATTGTGTGCTAGGCACTAGTGTGCCCCCACAGCCAGCCATACGTTCTGATACAGTGATTGTGTGCTAGGCACTAGTGTGCCCCCACAGCCAGCCATACATTCTGATACAGTGATTGTGTGCTTGGCACTAGTGTGCCCCCACAGCCAGCCATACATTCTGATAGTGATTGTGTGCTAGGCACTAGTGTGCCCCCACAGCCAGCCATACATTCTGATACAGTGATTGTGTGCTAGGCACTAGTGTGCCCCCACAGCCAGCCATACATTCTGATACAGTGATTGTGTGCTAGGCACTAGTGTGCCCCCACAGCCAGCCATACATTCTGATACAGTGATTGTGTGCTAGGCACTAGTGTGCCCCCACAGCCAGCCATACGTTCTGATACAGTGATTGTGTGCTAGGCACTAGTGTGCCCCCACAGCCAGCCATACGTTCTGATACAGTGATTGTGTGCTAGGCACTAGTGTGCCCCCACAGCCAGCCATACGTTCTGATACAGTGATTGTGTGCTAGGCACTAGTGTGCCCCCACAGCCAGCCATACGTTCTGATACAGTGATTGTGTGCTAGGCACTAGTGTGCCCCCACAGCCAGCCATACGTTCTGATACAGTGATTGTGTGCTAGGCACTAGTGTGCCCCCACAGCCAGCCATACGTTCTGATACAGTGATTGTGTGCTAGGCACTAGTGTGCCCCCACAGCCAGCCATACGTTCTGATACAATGATTGTGTGCTAGGCACTAGTGTGCCCCCACAGCCAGCCATACGTTCTGATACAGTGATTGTGTGCTAGGCACTAGTGTGCCCCCACAGCCAGCCATACATTCTGATACAGTGATTGTGTGCTTGGCACTAGTGTGCCCCCACAGCCAGCCATACATTCTGATACAGTGATTGTGTGCTTGGCACTAGTGTGCCCCCACAGCCAGCCATACATTCTGATAGTGATTGTGTGCTAGGCACTAGTGTGCCCCCACAGCCAGCCATACATTCTGATACAGTGATTGTTGCTACAGGCAGGTAGATGACACAGTTACATGTCACCCCCACCTACACGAGGCATGAGCTGGCTGAGTGCATTAGTATCTGTCATGGTGGTGGTCTCAGTTACATACACAGGAAAGTTTTCTCTTAGCACTTCAGGTGCTGCATGTGTCTGGTTCATGAAAGGAAAAGTCTCCACCTGCGCTGTAGGAATGAGATGGCACAATGGTCTAGTAGGCTGGCTGCAGGCTTGGTTTCGGATTCCATGCTGTGCTTGTTTTGCTGTATATTGGCCATTGCACTGGTGTTAATTGATGACATCGAGCTATTTCAGGTTATACGAAAATTTTAAGATTTTTCTCAGTCTGTATGTCGGCTGTTGGAGTTTACGGTTCAAGTCCCACACTGAGCTTATTTTGTTGAATATTGCCCATTGCACTGGGAAACTCTGTGCTAGAGGAAAGGCCTTCAGGAGATTTGAACCGGGGGTTCCGCCAACATTGCCAGTTGGCAGATCAGCGTCTAACCCACTAAGCCACACGGGCTTCAATCACATAGAGAGATATTTCTTAGTTTTATCAACGAACCTGGTGCAAAATCCATAATACTAAATGGAAACCTAATTGGGGACTAGAACCTGGGACTCCACTAACATCACCATTAGTGCATCAGGGTATTAGTGCACTATACGGCTCTTACACAGAGTCTAGCACTTTTTAATGCCATTCATCAGCCATGTGCACCATTTAAGGCACTGAAAGGAAGTCAGACTTGGGGACTGATGGTGATTGATAACTTTGAGAAAAATCTTCTTCTCACTATAAAATCTGAGATGGCTCAGTTGGTTGGCAGGTCCTCTATGGCGGTGGAGTCAGGGGTTCGAATCCCATTGAGATCTTGTTTTGTTGTATATTGCACTTGGTTGATTGATAATAGTGAGAAAAATCTTCCTGTCACTATAAGACCTGAGGTGGCTCAGTTGGCTGGCTGGTCCTCTATGGTGCTGGAGTCTGGGGTTCTAATCCCATGGTGAACTTGTATGGGGCAGTTTGTTACTTTTTATGGTGCTCCAAAAAAAAACGTTTAAAAAAACAGAGCCCGGACTTCCTATCGCTGACCTCCCTACTGGCAATGCTGGCGGATGCCCTGTCTGGTGGGGGATGCTCCTTGCAAGCTCTGATTGTGTTTTATACACCTCAGAGCTGCTAGGAGCATCCTCCACCGACGTGCCCATAGAGACACCTAGCTACATGAGCCATTCATCATCCAGCCACATACTACATTCATACACATGCCGCATTCATCCACATACAGCATGCAGACATACTGGGGGCTAAAGCAGAGTTTCCGAAACTCCGCCATTAGAGTCCAGGTTTAAGGCTATCCATGCATGAGCGCATGTGACTGAAATATTACATCAGTCTATTTGATTTAATCATCTGGACCGTAATAGCAGAGTTTGGGAAACTCTGTGCTAAAGGGAAGGCCTTCAGGAGATTTGAACCGGGGGTTCCACCAACATTGCCAGTAGTGAGATCAGCGTCTAACCCACTAAGCCACACGGGCTTCAATCATATAGACAGATATTTCTTAGTTTTATCAACGAACCTGGTGCAAAATCTACAATACTAAATAGAAATCTACACTGGGACTAGAACCAGGGTCGCCACTAACATCAGCCTTAGTGCATCAGGATATTAGTGCACTGAGCTATACGGCTCTTACACAGAGAACAACACTTTTTAATGCCATTCATCAGCCATGTGCACCATTTAAGGCACTGAAAGGAAGACAGACTGGGGACTGACGGTGATTGATAACACTGAGAAAATTCTTCTCACTATGAGACCTGAGATGGCTCAGTCTGTATGGTGGCAGATCTTCAATGGTCTTGGAGTCTGGGGGTTCTAATCCCATTGAGATCTTGTTTTACCCATTGTACTGGGGTGATTGATAACACTGAGTACAATCTTCTTGTCACTTACATAGAGCTCAGCACTTTTTATGTCAGTAATCAGCCATGTGCACCATGTAAGGCACTGAAAGGTAGACAGACTGGGGACTTTGTCCATGATCAGCCCAATGAGGCACCTGGCTACATGGAATTACTCTGTCAGTGGGAGGCTGCTCCTGGGTTACGTAAGCAGGGAGACTCTCATCATCCAGCAAGGTGCTAAAATAAAAGCCCATCAGGGGATATGACCCTCCCATTACTACCAGTACAGGAGCTGTCTATTAGCCCACAAAGCTACATTAGCTTCCCCGAGTAAGGGGGCTTTTCCTCAAGTGTCATTAATAAGACTGACACATTTGAAAACATCCACAGATTGCCCCAGTGAGTAATGAATGCACCTGTGCACCTGCTGGGTGACCTGAAAAATGGGAACTGTGTGGGGTCCTGAGGACCAAGTTTGAGAACCACTGCTCTATGGTAATGTAAGCCAGGGGCAGGCCCATCACTAGCAGCAGAGGCCCCGGTTACTCGCTGACTGCAGTGGCGTCCCTCCCCGTGGTAACGCCTAGTGCGGGGAGGTATGCTATGCGCGCGGCCCATCAGTTGCCGTGTGCAACGCCGGAAAGGTGTGGTCTCTGGGAAGGGGCATGGTCACGGGGAGGGGGCGTGGTCTCGTGTCCAAACCCGGTCCCCAGCCCGTGGTTAAACTTATCAATGGGGTGGTGGGGGGTGTCGAAGGTGCCGGTTCCCTCACTGTCACAAGAGCTGAGTGCTGCACTTAATCACAGGAGCCGGGTGCTGCACTATGAGGGTGAGCCCGCACCTTGTTGTCACCCCTCAGCAGGTGACACCCGGGTGCGGCCCTCACCTCCCTTGTGACGTCGCTGGCTGACTGTGCCATGACTTGTATATGAGTGGAGACTATAATAATATTATCATGCAGCGATGATCAACAGATGGAGAGAAAGAAGCCTAACATGGGACCCAAAGCAGGAACCACCCAATACTGCTGAGGGTATGAGCAGGATATTAGCCTGCTGAGCTTACACTCTACGCTGGACGGTTAATTTTGTCAGTGTCAATAATTGACCTGTTGCAAGATTCAGGGATCTAAAAGGAAAGCCCAGATGGACAGTGGTTCTCAAACTCGATCCTCAGGACCCCACCCAGGTCACCCAGCAGGAGCACAGGTGTAGTCATTACTCACTGACACATCCCAGGTCACCCAGCAGGTGCACAGGTGTAGTCATTACTCACTGACACATTCCCCAGGTCACCCAGCAGGTGCACAGGTGTAGTCATTACTCACTGACACATATCCCAGGTCACCCAGCAGGTGCACAGGTGTAGTCATTACTCACTGACACATATCCCAGGTCACCCAGCAGGTGCACAGGTGTAGTCATTACTCACTGACACATTCCCCAGGTCACCCAGCAGGTGCACAGGTGTAGTCATTACTCACTGACACATATCCCAGGTCACCCAGCAGGTGCACAGGTGTAGTCATTACTCACTGACACATTTCCCAGGTCACCCAGCAGGTGCACAGGTGTATTCATTACTCACTGACACATTTCCCAGGTCACCCAGCAGGTGCACAGGTGTAGTCATTACTCACTGACACATATCCCAGGTCACCCAGCAGGTGCACAGGTGTAGTCATTACTCACTGACACATTTCCCAGGTCACCCAGCAGGTGCACAGGTGTACTCATTACTCACTGACACATATCCCAGGTCACCCAGCAGGTGCATAGGTGTAGTAATTACTCACTGACACATATCCCAGGTCACCCAGCAGGTGTACAGGTGTAGTCATTACTCACTGACACATATCCTAGGTCACCCAGTAGGAGCACAGGTGTACTCATTACTCACTGACACATTTAAAAAAAAATCCACAGGTGGAGCTAATTATTTAATTTTTGATTCTGTGAACTAGGACTCCAGTTCTCAAACTCGGTCCTCAGGACCCCAAACAGTGCATGTTTTCCAGGTCTCCTCACAGAATCACACGTAAAATAATTAGCTCCACCTGTGGCTCTTTTAAAATTTGTCGGTGAGTAATGACTGCACCTGGTAGGTGACCTGGAAAACATGACCTGTGTGGGGTCCTGAGGACCGAGTTTGAGAACCACTGAACTAGGACATACACCACTAACACCAGTAGAAGAGCTAATTACAAGCTGGCTGAGCCATGTCAGGATTCAGGCAGCTTTTCTCATTGTCACCAATCACCAGGGGCCACATGGGCCTGGGGCTGAGAATGACACAGCGCCTATACGGAGAAACGGAGGCAGCATTATCAGCGCTGTGTGGGCGTGGTCAGTGCCATGTGGGCGTGTACACCCCCTACCCTGTCACACCCAATATCTCACTAAATACGTAAAAGAGAAAAATTGTATTTCTAGTTTCCTCACAAAATGCTACAATTGTAATATGTATGATTTATGCCTGACCAAGTGGCCAGCAAGTCCTCATTACGCTGTCGGGCCTATGTTTATGTGGAGGCCTGGGGCTGCACTTTCATCAACCCCATTGTAAGTCTGGCCCTGCAATCACCCTCAGTGCAACCTTTCGCACGCGGCGGTCATTGCTAAATCTTCCTTCTTTCCACAGTGTATAACGCATACTTACCTATTTCTGTATTCTGTCCTCCAGGAGATGCATAGAACTAGTGGTGGGGTCAGACGCTTTGTGTTATTAGGAACACATCGCATTGCCCCCGCCCGCTCCCCAAGTACTCCTGATTCCCGGCCACTGCACTAGATGTGGGAGGGCCGTCTACTCTTCTGGGGTTTGGGGAGACTGCCTGCAAATTCAGCAGTCTCCTGGCTCTCTGGGAGAGTACGGAAGTATGCTTTCAGATGAGGAGAGGCCCTGCGCATCCACACTGTATAGGTAACTGAGCCGCGGTGTCTAAGCCTTACCTCTAACATGCGCTACAGCGAAACTGCGCCCTGTTGGCGCTTTTCTCCTTCCTATAAAGAAATGCTCTCAGAGGGGTCTATTTACTAAGCAGTGTTAGGAGACAGAGTGAAAAGTGGTAAGAAAGTGATAAGGTGTCAGCCAATCAGCTCCCAACTGTCATCTCACAGGCTGTGTTTGTAAAACGACAGTTGGGAGCTGATTGGCTGGTACCTTATCACTTTATTATCACTTTTCACTCTGTCTCCTAACACTGCTTAGTAACTAGACCCCTAAGACTCCCGCAGACAGAGCCCTACGGGTAAGTATCCTGTACCACCACCGCTTACATAAGGTGTTACAGCGCCGCTAACCACCAGGGTGCTTGTTATCATGACGCCTGCCGCACTACAGCACACAGCAGTACCTTGCGCTCCAGGCTGCTCTATACATTTACTATACCTGTACATCGCTGTGTCTCTATGCTGCATGTTGTTTCTACCTAGTTATATAAGCCTAAGACCTGGTTAAGCTGTATCCCGTGTGGGCTAACCGCCACCAGCACAACATGCCGAATACCATTATAACCTATGGCCAAGTGCATCGTCTTCTAACTGGACAAATATAATAAGACCCACCTGGTAACAGGCTACAGCCGCAGCACAGCAGCCACAAGTTACTAGGTTGCGGACTCCGGCGTCCTACCCCTGCAGCACAAATAGGGTTAGCGTTCTGCCAACATCAGCGATGACTGTAATTTGCTAATATAACTCAGCTCTTACTAATCCCGTTACACATGTATCAGAGGGGAGCACACGTGGGCTGCGCAGGTCTGTATACGCCATAACGGCCGGATTAATCAGTATTTCTGCATAGTGTCTGAGGATGATCAGTACATACGTTAGGATGCAGAGGACGTACACTACCTATCAGCTTGGGTTACACTGTATAATAACCAGAGCCGGTACTGGGCCTACGGATTATAAATCACAGAGCAATGTTATAGCAGTCTCTGCTATAGGGGCAGTAGCATGAGATAAAGACCAATATTATCCTGAGCTGGCCTGTGGTCCCAGGTCTGATCTCACTGTGATCAGACTGGTGCAGTTTCCGCTGGATCCCTACAAAGAGTCCGATTACGTATTACAGCGCCAGGAGGGTGCCGAACAGCGCAAAAGGTGATCGGCAAAGGTCCTGGTCAGAGCAAATGGGGAAGGGCCCAGGAAGGCTAACACAGAAAATGTATTTGAAGGCTTTGTTCATGTACAGAAATGTACGTACATAGGGAGAATCGGAACAAAATCAGCCCCACCTATAACCCATGTAAATCTCGTCCTTCAATGAGCACAAATACACCCAATCCTCGCAGTCACACCCACTTTGTGGTAAGCCACACCCTCTTTGCCTTTAAGCCACACCCTTTCAAGGAACACAAAATGGACTTTCGCTGAAATCGGAGCAGCTGGACGGTAATAACTAACCCGCCCAATCAATGTACACAATTACTATGTAGGGCCATGGGAGAAGTGCCTAGTTCTGTGTAGTACCCCCTCCCGCCCGGCGAGGTGCAGCAACTCGACGTAGCATTGGTCCCACAAGTAGATAGAAATTATGGAGAGCCGCCAGGCTTTCCCGGGAGAGCAGGTCAGCCTCCTGCATCCTACCAACCTCCTAGTGAAAAGGGTCAGGACAGGGGGATAATGGGGGTTTCAGCACATCCCCACCCACTCAGTGTGAGTGGCTAAATTGCATTGAGGGGGTGTGACAATGACACGATTTATCCATAGCAACCAATGAGATTCTAGCAATCATTTATCTCGTACAGTCTATAAAACGTGAGGCATTGCTACGGCAATCATTTATCTCGTACAGTCTATAAAACGTGAGGCGTTGCTACGGCAATCATTTATCTCGTACAGTCTATAAAACGTGAGTCGTTGCTACGGCAATCATTTATCTCGTACAGTCTATAAAACGTGAAGCGTTGCTACGGCAATCATTTATCTCGTACAGTCTATAAAACGTGAAGCGTTGCTACGGCAATCATTTATCTCGTACAGTCTATAAAACGTGAGGCGTTGCTACGGCAATATCTCGTACAGTCTATACAATCATTTATCTCGTACAGTCTATAAAACGTGAGGCGTTGCTACGGCAATAATTTATCTCGTACAGTCTATAAAACGTGAGGCGTTGCTACGGCAATAATTTATCTCGTACAGTCTATAAAACGTGAGGCGTTGCTACGGCAATAATTTATCTCGTACAGTCTATAAAACGTGAGCCGTTGCTACGGCAATTATTTATCTCGTACAGTCTATAAAACGTGAGCCGTTGCTACAGCAATTATTTATCTCGTACAGTCTATAAAACGTGAGCCGTTGCTACGGCAATCATTTATCTCGTACAGTCTATAAAACGTGGGCCGTTGCTACGGCAATCATTTATCTCGTACAGTCTATAAAACGTGAGTCGTTGCTACGGCAATCATTTATCTCGTACAGTCTATAAAACGTGAGTCGTTGCTACGGCAATCATTTATCTCGTACAGTCTATAAAACGTGAGGCGTTGCTACGGCAATAATTTATCTCGTACAGTCTATAAAACGTGAGGCGTTGCTACGGCAATCATTTATCTCGTACAGTCTATAAAACGTGAGCCGTTGCTACGGCAATCATTTATCTCGTACAGTCTATAAAACGCGAGGCGTTGCTACGGCAATCATTTATCTCGTACAGTCTATAACACGCGAGGCGTTGCTACGGCAATCATTTATCTCGTACAGTCTATAAAACGTGAGCCATTGCTACAGCAATCATTTATCTCGTACAGTCTATAAAACGTGAGGCGTTGCTACGGCAATCATTTATCTCGTACAGTCTATAAAACGTGAGCCGTTGCTACGGCAATCATTTATCTCGTACAGTCTATAAAACGTGAGCCGTTGCTACGGCAATCATTTATCTCGTACAGTCTATAAAACGTGAGCCGTTGCTACGGCAATCATTTATCTCGTACAGTCTATAAAACGTGAGTCGTTGCTACGGCAATCATTTATCTCGTACAGTCTATAAAACGTGAGCCGTTGCTACGGCAATCATTTATCTCGTACAGTCTATAAAACGTGAGGCGTTGCTACGGCAATCATTTATCTCGTACAGTCTATAAAACGTGAGTCGTTGCTACGTGAGCCGTTGCTAAGGCAATCATTTATCTCGTACAGTCTATAACACGTGAGGCGTTGCTACGGCAATCATTTATCTCGTACAGTCTATAAAACGTGAGGCGTTGCTACGTGAGCCGTTGCTAAGGCAATCATTTATCTCGTACAGTCTATAACACGCGAGGCGTTGCTACGGCAATCATTTATCTCGTACAGTCTATAAAACGTGGGCCGTTGCTACGGCAATCATTTATCTCGTACAGTCTATAAAACGTGAGGCGTTGCTACGGCAATCATTTATCTCGTACAGTCTATAAAACGTGAGTCGTTGCTACGGCAATCATTTATCTCGTACAGTCTATAAAACGTGAAGCGTTGCTACGGCAATCATTTATCTCGTACAGTCTATAAAACGTGGGCCGTTGCTACGACAATCATTTATCTCGTACAGTCTATAAAACGCGAGGCGTTGCTACGGCAATCATTTATCTCGTACAGTCTATAAAACGTGAGCCGTTGCTACGGCAATCATTTATCTCGTACAGTCTATAAAACGTGAGGCGTTGCTACGGCAATCATTTATCTCGTACAGTCTATAAAACGTGAGGCGTTGCTACGGCAATCATTTATCTCGTACAGTCTATAAAACGTGAGCCGTTGCTACGGCAATCATTTATCTCGTACAGTCTATAAAACGTGAGCCGTTGCTACGGCAATCATTTATCTCGTACAGTCTATAAAACGTGGGCCGTTGCTACGACAATCATTTATCTCGTACAGTCTATAAAACGCGAGGCGTTGCTACGGCAATCATTTATCTCGTACAGTCTATAAAACGTGAGCCGTTGCTACGGCAATCATTTATCTCGTACAGTCTATAAAACGTGAGGCGTTGCTACGGCAATCATTTATCTCGTACAGTCTATAAAACGTGAGGCGTTGCTACGGCAATCATTTATCTCGTACAGTCTATAAAACGTGAGCCGTTGCTACGGCAATCATTTATCTCGTACAGTCTATAAAACGTGAGCCGTTGCTACGGCAATCATTTATCTCGTACAGTCTATAAAACGTGGGCCGTTGCTACGGGTAAGTCAGAGCTATGAGAAGCACCATACACAGGGATCTGACAGGATTCCCGCCATAAGCCTGTGCGTGTGGCAGCAGCTGGCGGCTTGGCCTCTGTGAATAATGATTGTCATCACTGATTCTACTTCAGCCCTGTAATGTCCTCCATGTGGTCCTGCTCTCGGTGTCATGCATGAGTTAGGGAGAAGGATGGGGGTCTCCTCATTATACGGCATTACACGCCCTCCTCAGTGTCACATACACATATAAAGGGCCGGATTATACCACACGCGCCACGTTACATTGGTCTGACCAGCTGTAATACCCCACAGCAGCTTCTGTCTTCCATTCACCCATAATGGGGTGGTCCCGCCCAGGACCTGCCCCCCCCCCAAAGCTCTGTCTCGCTCTGGTTATCAGGACAGCAGGGGGCCGCTCCTGTCAGAAGTTTCTCATTTTCCAGACATCACAGGAAAAGGCAGAAATACAAAAGAGCGTTTTAAAAATGGATTGTGTACGATGTGTCGCCCCCCGCAGTCACCTTCCTGATCCAATCAGCTGCCCCGGTCATTGTCACTACCCCATCCGCTAGGAGGCAGCACCGAGCAGCGAGGGGCATTTCTGCATCTCAGTAATAAGACACTGTGCTTGGGTTCCATGCCAGGAATGGTGAGGAGCTACATCTGGATTCGCAGATAAACACGATCTGGTTCAGTCTTTTCTGCGGACGACATCTGTGGAGGAACGGCAGGCTTTGTATATGGGGGGGGGAGCACATGCAGCTGCGTGCAGGGGTCGCTCCCTCATGTATAAATGCCTTAAAGGGCCATCGTCACGCTGCGCATGCTCCGAAATGAAGTGCGATGCAGGTTTGTATGAGGGGAACCTATAACGATGTCATCCAAGCACACTGACAAAGTGACCGAACGAGATAGTCTATCAAATCATAGTGCAAGAGTGATCGTGCAAATACATCTATACATAAGGGCCCGCAGGCCGAAGCCTCCCAGTACCCCTCCCTTCTTATATCTAATTCTCGCAGATGTCTTGTCTCTGGTACCTACCTGTTATACTTATGGAATTCACCACCATTCACATCTTTATAAGAGCTTACACTCACTCCCACCTATACTGCCCACCAGTGGCGTAACTAGGGGATTTGGAGCCCAGGGCAAATGTAAATATGGAGCACCCCCCCCCCCCCTTCGGTGTGCTGTGAAAAATGGGCGTGGTCAAAAGGGCCGTGGTCACTTAAAAATGGGGCGTGTCAACATGACACACATACCCCTTTCTCGTCACTCTGAACATTCCTTTCCATTCTATATGCACCTTAACCCCAGTAGTGCCCCTTATACAGTCCCCCCTATGCAGTGCCCCCAGTAGTGGTCCCTCTTATGCAGGCCCCCAGTAGTGCCCCTTATACAGCCCCCCCTATGCAGTGCCCCCAGTAGTGGTCCCTCTTATGTAGGCCCCCAGTAGTGCCCTTTATACAGTCCCCCCTATGCAGTGCCCCCAGTAGTGGTCCCTCTTATGCAGGCCCCCAGTAGTGCCCCTTATACAGTCCCCCATATGCAGTGCCCCCAGTAGTGGTCCCTCTTATGCAGGCCCCCAGTAGTAATCCCCCCTATCCAGTGCCCCCAGTAGTGGGCCTCCCTATTCAGTCCCTTGTGCCTCCAGTGGTAAGCCCCTTATATAGTGCCCCCAGTAGTAATCCCCCCTATCCAGTGCCCCTGTAGTGGGCCTCCCTATTCAGTCCCTTGTGTCCCCCCCCAGTAATAGACCCCCCTATGCAGTGCCCCAGTAGAGGTCCCCATGTGCAGTGACCCTTATATAGTGCCCCCAGTAGTAGACCCCCCGCCTATGCAGTGCCCCAGTAGAGGTCCCCATGTGCAGTGACCCTTATATAGTGCCCCCAGTAGTAGACCCCCCCCTATGCAGTGACCCAGTAGCAGTCCCCCCAGTAGTAGCCCCCCCCATGCAGTGCCTCCAGTAGTGGTCCCCAATGGAGTGTCCCCAGTAGTGGTCCCCCCCCATTAGTGCCCCCAGTAGAGGTTCCCCCCATTAGTGCCTCCCGTATAGGTCCCCTCCATTAGTACCAGCAGTATAGGTCCCCTCCATTAGTACCAGCAGTATAGGTCCCCTCCATTAGTGCCCCCAGTATAGGTCCCCTCCATTAGTACCAGCAGTATAGGTCCCCTCCATTAGTACCCCCAGTATAGGTCCCCTCCATTAGTACCAGCAGTATAGGTCCCCTCCACTAGTGCCCCCAGTATAGGTCCCCTCCATTAGTACCAGCAGTATAGGTCCCCTCCACTAGTACCCGCAGTATAGGTCCCCTCCATTAGTACCAGCAGTATAGGTCCCCTCCACTAGTGCCAGCAGTATAGGTCCCCTCCATTAGTGCCAGCAGTATAAGTGCCCTCCATTAGTGCCAGCAGTATAAGTGCCCTCCATTAGTGCCAGCAGTATAGGTCCCCTCCATTAGTGCCAGCAGTATAAGTGCCCTCCATTAGTGCCAGCAGTATAGGTCCCCTCCATTAGTGCCAGCAGTATAGGTCCCCTCCATTAGTGCCAGCAGTATAGGTCCCCTCCACTAGTGCCAGCAGTATAGGTCCCCTCCATTAGTGCCAGCAGTATAGGTCCCCTCCATTAGTGCCAACAGTATAGGTCCCCTCCATTAGTACCAGCAGTATAGGTCCCCTCCATTAGTACCAGCAGTATAGGTCCCCTCCATTAGTACCAGCAGTATAAGTGCCCTCCATTAGTGCCAGCAGTATAGGTCCCCTCCATTAGTGCCAGCAGTATAAGTGCCTCCACTAGTGCCAGCAGTATAGGTCCCCTCCATTAGTACCAGCAGTATAGGTCCCCTCCATTAGTGCCAGCAGTATAGGTCCCCTCCATTAGTACCAGCAGTATAAGTGCCCTCCATTAGTGCCAGCAGTATAGGTCCCCTCCATTAGTGCCAGCAGTATAAGTGCCTCCACTAGTGCCAGCAGTATAGGTCCCCTCCATTAGTGCCAGCAGTATAGGTCCCCTCCATTAGTGCCAGCAGTATAGGTCCCCTCCACTAGTACCAGCAGTATAGGTCTCCTCCATTAGTGCCAGCAGTATAGGTCCCCTCCATTAGTGCCAGCAGTATAGGTCCCCTCCATTAGTGCCAGCAGTATAGGTCCCCTCCACTAGTGCCAGCAGTATAGGTCCCCTCCACTAGTGCCAGCAGTATAGGTCCCCTCCACTAGTGCCAGCAGTATAGGTCCCCTCCATTAGTGCCAGCAGTATAAGTGCCTCCATTAGTACCAGCAGTATAAGTGCCTCCATTAGTACCAGCATTATAGGTCCCCTCCATTAGTGCCAGCAGTATAGGTCCCCTCCACTAGTGCCAGCAGTATAGGTCCCCTCCATTAGTGCCAGCAGTATAGGTCCCCTCCACTAGTGCCAGCAGTATAGGTCCCCTCCATTAGTGCCAGCAGTATAGGTCCCCTCCACTAGTGCCAGCAGTATAGGTCCCCTCCACTAGTGCCAGCAGTATAGGTCCCCTCCACTAGTGCCAGCAGTATAGGTCCCCTCCATTAGTGCCAGCAGTATAAGTGCCTCCATTAGTACCAGCAGTATAAGTGCCTCCATTAGTACCAGCATTATAGGTCCCCTCCATTAGTGCCAGCAGTATAGGTCCCCTCCATTAGTGCCAGCAGTATAGGTCCCCTCCACTAGTGCCAGCAGTATAGGTCCCCTCCATTAGTGCCAGCAGTATAGGTCCCCTCCACTAGTGCCAGCAGTATAGGTCCCCTCCATTAGTGCCAGCAGTATAGGTCCCCTCCATTAGTGCCAGCAGTATAGGTCCCCTCCACTAGTGCCAGCAGTATAGGTCCCCTCCATTAGTGCCAGCAGTATAGGTCCCCTCCACTAGTGCCAGCAGTATAGGTCCCCTCCATTAGTGCCAGCAGTATAGGTCCCCTCCATTAGTGCCAGCAGTATAGGTCCCCTCCACTAGTGCCAGCAGTATAGGTCCCCTCCACTAGTGCCAGCAGTATAGGTCCCCTCCATTAGTACCAGCAGTATAGGTCCCCTCCATTAGTGCCAGCAGTATAGGTCCCCTCCATTAGTGCCAGCAGTATAGGTCCCCTCCACTAGTGCCAGCAGTATAGGTCCCCTCCACTAGTGCCAGCAGTATAAGTGCCTCCATTAGTACCAGCAGTATAAGTGCCTCCATTAGTACCAGCAGTATAGGTCCCCTCCATTAGTGCCAGCAGTATAGGTCCCCTCCACTAGTGCCAGCAGTATAAGTGCCTCCATTAGTACCAGCAGTATAAGTGCCTCCATTAGTACCAGCAGTATAGGTCCCCTCCATTAGTGCCAGCAGTATAGGTCCCCTCCACTAGTGCCAGCAGTATAGGTCCCCTCCACTAGTGCCAGCAGTATAGGTCCCCTCCATTAGTGCCAGCAGTACCAGTACCAGCAGTATAGGTCCCCTCCATTAGTGCCAGCAGTATAGGTCCCCTCCACTAGTGCCAGCAGTATAAGTGCCCTCCACTAGTGCCAGCAGTATAGGTCCCCTCCACTAGTGCCAGCAGTATAGGTCCCCTCCACTAGTGCCAGCAGTATAAGTGCCCTCCACTAGTGCCAGCAGTATAGGTCCCCTCCAATAGTGCCAGCAGTATAGGTCCCCTCCACTAGTGCCAGCAGTATAGGTGCCCTCCACTAGTGCCAGCAGTATAGGTCCCCTCCATTAGTGCCAGCAGTATAGGTGCCCTCCATTAGTGCCAGCAGTATAGGTCCCCTCCATTAGTGCCAGCAGTATAGGTCCCCTCCATTAGTGCCAGCAGTATAAGTGCCCTCCACTAGTGCCAGCATTATAGGTCCCCTCCATTAGTGCCAGCAGTATAGGTCCCCTCCATTAGTGCCAGCAGTATAGGTCCCCTCCATTAGTGCCAGCAGTATAAGTGCCCTCCATTAGTGCCAGCAGTATAGGAACCCTCCATTAGTGCCAGCAGTATAAGTACCCTCCATTAGTACCAGCAGTATTAGTGCCAGCAGTATAGGTCCCCTCCATTAGTGCCAGCAGTATAAGTGCCTCCATTAGTGCCAGCAGTATAAGTGCCTCCAGTATAGAAACCCCCCCAACAAATACACACTGAAAATAAAACAATAAATAGAAGAATACTTACCGGAACCCACGCTCCTGCTCCCGCCACCGTCCGCACGTCAGTCCTCCTGGGCTGGCGCGCTCTGCATTATGGGAGAGACGTCATGACGTCTCTCCCATTACCCACTGCAGGAGGCGGAAGGGAACCAGCTCTTGCAGTGGGCGCTGCAGCAGCCAATGAGAGTCTGTCTGACTCTCATTTGCTGCTGATTATCACACACATCACCGCCACGCTGGCGGCGATGTGTTAGAATGCACAGCATGAGCCCGTCTGCCACCCTCCTCCTGGCGCTATTGGGCAAGCGCTCAGGGGGAGGGAAAGGGCTCGGCTTTGCAGCACAGGACTGGCGCTAGGAAACCTAGCGCCGGTCCTGTGTTAATGTGTAGTGCTGACCGCACTCACTGTGGTTGGCACTACACTGGCTAACTAGGACGGGCCGAACCATGGCCGACCCCCGATGGCCAGGGCAAGTGCCCCGCTCGCCCTGCCCTAGTTACGCCACTGCTAACCACACACTAATGTCACCTTACACTGGTATATCCTCACACCGGTACGCCCTCACACCCACCCTACCCCTCACACATACTACTCACACTGGTACGCCCTCACACCTACCCTACTCCTCACGCTGATGTGCCCTCATCCGTACTACTCACGCTGGTACACCCTCACACCTACCCTACCCCTCACGCTGATGTGCCCTCATCCGTACTACTCACACTGGTACACCCTCACACCTACCCTACCCCTCCCCTATACTACTCACACTGGTACACCCTCACACCTACCCTACTCCTCCCCTATACTACTCACACTGGTACATCCTCACACCTACCCTACTCCTCACGCTGATGTGCCCTCATCCGTACTACTCACACTGGTACACCCTCACACCTACCCTACCCCTCCCCTATACCACTCACACTGGTACACCCTCACACCTACCCAACCCCTCACCCGTACTACTCACGCTGGTTCGCCCTCACACCTACCCTACCCCTCCCCTGTACTACTCACTCTGGTACACCCTCACGCCTACCCTACCCCTCCCCTGTACTACTCACGCTGGTTCGCCCTCACGCCTACCCTACCCCTCCCCTACTCACGCTGGTACACCCTCACGCCTACCCTACCCCTCACCCGTACTACTCACGCTGGTTCGCCCTCACGCCTACCCTACCCCTCACCCGTACTACTCACGCTGGGACACCCTCACACCTACCCTACCCCTCTCCCCTATACTACTCACGCTGGGACACCCTCACACCTACCCTACTCCTCACCCGTACTACTCACACTGGGACACCCTCACACCTACCCTACCCCTCCCCTATACTACTCACACTGGTACACCCTCACACCTACCCTACTCCTACCTATACTACTCACGCTGGTACACCCTCACACCTACCCTACCCCTCACCCGTACTACTCACGCTGGTACACCCTCACACCTACCCTACCCCTCACCCGTACTACTCACGCTGGTTCGCCCTCACACCTACCCCTCCCCTGTACTACTCACGCTGGTACACCCTCACGCCTACCCTACCCCTCACCCGTACTACTCACGCTGGTTCGCCCTCACGCCTACCCTACCCCTCACCCGTACTACTCACGCTGGTACGCCCTCACACCTACCCTACCCCTCACCCGTACTAATCACGCTGGGACGCCCTCACACCTACCCTACCCCTCACCCGTACTACTCATGCTGGTACGCCCTCACACCAACCCTATCCCTCACCCGAACTACTCACGCTGGTACGCCCTCACACCTACCCTACCCCTCACCAGTACTACTCACGCTGGTACGCCCTCACACCTACCATACCCCTCACCTGTACTACTCACGCTGGTACGCCCTCACCCGTACTACTCACGCTGGTACGCCCTCACACCTACCTCACCCCCACCTGTAGCATTTTGAGGCTATTCTGGTGGTCACAGGATATAGCAGATGCATCATCTTAAGGCATGATGAGGTTTATTGCTCAGTGCCTTCAAAAAGACAATTCCCCTCGCTGCTGGTGCTCAGCGTAATCACAGCATACAGATGTACAATCCTGCCTGATGGGCAAAGGATACCCACACTTTATAATATTCCCATAGACATAACACGGGGCAAGTCTACCTCAGGGACTATTAACCAGTCACGTTAAGTGCATGTGGGTGTGTATACATACATTTAACATTGTCCCTAAATGGACACTGGGGAGTGGTCCCTGCTCTAGGACTAGATCACAGACAACCGTCTCACATAATATATACAAATGACAAAGGAACTGAACAGCTTCCCCTCTCCTTACATACATAAACCTGCTTGTAAACAATTCTGCTCCCGCATTAGACACATCATTGTATATACATTTACAGTACCTGGCGCCTAGCACCGGTAGGTTATATGAAAATGGTGTGGCAGAGCAAGGGATGGACCGCCATCTTGACCACGGTTTCTGGCCACTCTCGCCTTCCTGTATATGAAGTAAGCATGGAGTATTGGTGCTATGTCCGCGGTAGCCGTGCGTACAGCATTGTGTATGTTTGGTAATAATTCTCCTCCGTGTACACAGGAGCCTGGGCCCCAGACCAGCAGGATGTCACCCCAATCCCAGAGCCTACCAGTCATCCAGCCATGGGAAGGGTGAGGAGCGCAGACAGGAGGTGCCAGCTGTCGGAGCAGGCGACCAGCAGAGGTGGTGGAGTATAAAAGCGGGGACTGAAGCGTGCGGGATAACGGGGCATTTAGCAGCGTCTGGACTCTGGGGAACCTAATGATGTATTTTAGGACAAGGCCTAAAGCTCCTGGCGCTGACACCTTGTTGTACTGCGAAGCACTGAGTGAAGTAAAATCATAAATGTGTCATCTGGATAATAAACATCACATGTCTCTGCAGTGCTTCAGCAGTTCTGCCCATTACATGCACTGTTATTCTACATATTCGCATTTGGACAGGGCTCCTCGCTGTCATTTCCACGCTTAGTACATAGACCCTTTGGCCTATTATGAAAAATAATTTATTCTCTTTTTTTCGGCTCTGCCACAATGTGAGAAGAGTGTAAGCTCCGTGGGTCAGAGATTCCAGCATACCATTAGTAGCTTGCAACAGTATCTCCTGTTAAGCCGACAATGTAAACTGCCTGCGACGGAATCTATCCTATACAGCAGAGTGTAAGCTCCATTGGTTCAGCTCTCAGTAAATTAGTATCAACTTGGATCATTTCAGCATTATACAGTAGGATATGGGAAAATAGCAGCAACACTAGATTGCTACATGCAGTGAGATAAAAACCTGGACACATTCATTTCTTTTATTTAAGAACCACCAGAAAAAGAAAAATGTACATTATTTATACATCAGAAAAACACAAAGCAATAAATATTTTTACAGCAAGACACTTTATACCACTTACTGAGTTATCGGACATGGGTCACGCGGTAGTGATACCTTTCAGTGGAAAAACAGACTTTAGTGGTATTTAAAAAAAAAAAAAAAAAAAAAAGGTATTTTGGTGAAGAAGCTGTTGTTGTAATACTGCGGCAATAATACAGATTAACACCATTCACCCTCAGCTATTCCCCAAAACAGGCTCCAGCTGACCAAATTTACCACACCCGTGTCACCCACAGAGAGGAGGGGACAATATAATTACTGTGAGTGACAGATCATTATCTCCAAAGCATTATGGGTAACATAATATTGTGTGTGTGTGCGCGCATTGCTACATACACACTATACATATATGGAGCATGAAGGACACAGATGGGCAACTTGATAGCTCCCAGGGCATGCTGGAACTTGTAGTTCCACCATAGCTTTCACAAAGTTCCAAATCCTGTTATGTTAAAAATAAAAAAAATGGGTAGGGTGTGTAACGTGGCTCCTTGTGTAACAGGCCAATGCTAAAAGCAAATTAGTGTGGGCAGACTGGTGGGAGGATATCGTGGGTAAGCAGCACCCCCCGCTGTTGGCTCGGGAAAGTGCACCTTTGGATTCCAGCTATACAGTAGACCTGTTCCCTACCACAGGCTGCTGGCAGAGATGGACTCCATTTAAATACTTAAATTATGTACTTTGCAGTTGAAAGAAAAACACTTTGCATCAGAAACAATTGAGCAGTCAGTAAGGGACATCTGACCATATATCGTGTCTGCTCTGCTGCCACAGATAACATAGGTCTGTGTATAACACAGAGGTTGCAGCGTTGAAGTTCACACTGGGAGAGGAGAGGGATTTCTGCTGCCTGTCATGGCGAGATATATTATTACATATCTATATTACACAGCTGGTATCTCAGGGTTACACTGCACAGTGTATTGTACCTTTAAAGGATTAAAAACAAAATGTAACAGATCAGGGCGCGTTGGTCCTTATAAGATCAATAGATCCCAGGAATTTTCGGATTACGGTCTCATATAATACTACTTATATTATATAACGCACATAATATTACAGATAAAGATTTGCCCCGTATAAAATAATAAATAAATGGGAGACAGCTGTAGACTTGGAACAGCCGAGTACATTGGCTCTATAACGAGATGGTCCCTTCATTCAGGTGACGTCACCCAGCTGGGTACAAGGTGCGCCATACCGGGACCTCCCCATCAGTCAGGGTAGAAGGTATGTCCAGCTAGCAGCAGCCGCTATCATGTCATTACAGACATCCATCAGACTGTCATTACACAACATAAATAACAACAACGGCAAAATATACACAACATTTCATCTGGAAAATCCCTAAATTGGGGAAGGTTGTACGCTGTCGCCTAGAGGGAGAGGACGTGAGCCAAGGCAATATTCAGAATATCGTCACAGAAATCCGCCTCCACTCGCAACAGGTACCTTTTACATACGCCATTATTAAGTCATTGAGTGCGACAAGGAGAACTGCCCATGGAATGCTTCGTTTATAGTGAACAGACCCCAGGCCACCTACAGACCAGCGCCCCCCACTGGACACCGGCACCAACTACAGGATGACAGACCAGTGTTGCTGAGATTTAAGAATGTGCTGATTTTTCACAACTTAGTGCAAGAGAAAACGCACAGAACCGTTCCACCGCCAGCAATAACACAGAGAATACTATGGTGGATTCTAATGAGGATGAGAGGTCTCTTAAGGGTCTGCAAACGACCACTAAAGATGGCTGAACGCTAAGAATGGGACTTTGTACGTGTAACAATGTATCCATAGTGTGACGTCATTCAGTGCAAAGATAACATGTGTCAGTGAACCTTCCTAGGCGTGGAGAACAAGGTGACCAGGCCCTATTAATACCATCAGGTTATACTGACCAATAACAGCTCCCTGGGGTGTCAGAGAGAGTGCTCCTGCAAGGATCGGTACCGGAGTTGGGGAGAGGATGACGAGAGAGAGAGAGAGAGAGTCGTTTTTAGCTCCAGGACTCCCAGGACCGGGAGAAGAGAGAATTGGCCCCTTTCTTACACATCATAGTCTGGGAGGTAGCTGTACGCAGGACCCCCAGAGGACGGGGGGCTGTTGCACGGGAAAAGCCAGCAGATCATGTAACCTGGATGGGAAGAGGAAGATGTGACAGGTGACTCAGGATTGGGCCATACTGAGCTGGATCCTCGGAATGAAATATGATGCATTGTATTTTATAAATGTATTGCGGCAGATTGAATTACCGCATGGGGCAAGTTCCAGGTTTACCGACCAGAGCTATTCAATCATTAGTCAATATCCCCGCACAGCAAAACCATTCTTCATTAAGTGCCGGAATCTATGGGTTTCCCCTCGCAGCTCCGAGGCTACGGAGAAAAATCCATTTGTGAAGTGCATCCCCTGTGTAACAGGCAGAGATGCAGTGATTGATTTAATTATACAGCCTGATCTTTATAGTATCTTCCCTCATCTCTCATCTCATGCTAAAATGCAGCTGTCTCTTACATCATCCTACACAATATTCATGACAATGCAGCCTGTCAGTTCACCAATATCCTAGGCTCTACTCTAGAGACTGGATAGGCTACACCCTCAGTGATGTCACTGGCTCCTAGTGACTGGTTAGGGTACACCCTCAGTGATGTCACTGGATCGTAGTGACTGGATAGGCTGCACTCTCAGTGATGTCACTGGCTCCTAGTGACTGGATAGGCTACACCCTCAGTGATGTCACTGGCTCCTAGTGACTGGATAGGCTACACCCTCAGTGATGTCACTGGCTCCTAGTGACTGGATAGGCTACACCCTCAGTGATGTCACTGGCTCCTAGTGAATGGATAGGCTACACCCTCAGTGATGTCACTGGCTCCTAGTGAATGGATAGGCTACACCCTCAGTGATGTCACTGGCTCCTAGTGAATGGATAGGCTACACCCTCAGTGATGTCACTGGCTCCTAGTGAATGGATAGGCTGCATTCTCAGTGATGTCACTGGCTCCTAGTGACTGGATAGGCTGCACTCTCAGTGATGTCACTGGCTCCTAGTGACTGGATAGGCTGCACTCTCAGTGATGTCACTGGTTCCTAGTGACTGGATAGGCTGCATTCTCAGTGATGTCACTGGTTCCTAGTGACTGGATAGGCTGCATTCTCAGTGATGTCACTGGCTCCTAGTGACTGGATAGGCTGCACTCTCAGTGATGTCACTGGCTCCTAGTGACTGGATAGGCTGCACTCTCAGTGATGTCACTGGCTCCTAGTGACTGGATAGGCTGCACTCTCATGAATTTTGGCTGTGCTGTCTACACTTGATAAATATAACATTTAGTGTGAAGTGCTCAGAGATACTATGGTAGGCATTTGTTTGAGTTGTCTAGGTGTAATATTTCCAGTCATTTACACTAGAACAAAAACAGCAATTTAAAAACATAAATAAACTTTAAAAAAAAAAAAAAGAAACCCAGAAGAAAGCCTTTAGGTACATTTTCTATAATGGTTTTCTAATGTAAAGAATTTAAGAGGGTGACAAATTCCATATCAATTTAGAAAACATTCTTAAATATTTTGGGGGAGAACACACAAAGGTGTATATTGACCAACAGGGTTCACGGCCTCCAAGCATGACCCTTTCACACCCGGGTTTTTTTTGCTGTGCACACGCATCGACCCAGGGGTCGGAGTCCAGGGTGAGCGACCCTGGATTCAACCAGGGTTATTCCCGAGACTTGCAACCCAGGTCAGTGCCGCTGCTTAAGTCCGAAAGGCATAACCCATATCTTGATGACCCGGGTCATGCCTAAAAAGATTTAATTGGGGGGCACAGTAGCGCTTGGAAGACCCGGGTCTACTGTGAAGGGTGACGATTCAGGGATAACCCAGGACCTTCACCCAGGTGTGAAATGGGGTCAGTACAGAGACCCCAGTTCCATCCTGTGTTCAGTGTCCAGGGTTCCAAGCCGGGGTATAAATCTCATGAGCCCTCTGCATCCTCTGTCAGCCAGCGACAGGAAGCGACCACTGCCGGGGGCCAGGACAGGCGTCTTACCTCTGCCGAAGACTTCCCGCAGGAGAGCCATCTTTGGTTTGCGCGTGTGAGCGACCTCTTTGCGTGCCTCTTTCAGGAGTCTGTTCCGTAGCTGCTCGATTGGGGTCTCATCCATAATGATGGACATGATCTGTGAAGGAAAGCCCCAACGTGAGACAGGCAGAGAGCTACTCCCGTATTGCCGAGAGCGCTGATGTGCGTGGGATGAATGAGAGACACATGAACGGAACACTAACCTGATCATAAAAAATAACAGTGACGAAAAGTCCGAAGAGCACCGATTCCACCAGCAGCAGGATGCAGTGAGCGCTGAGGAGAGACCAGGACAGGAGGGGAGCCGGGTTAGCTGGATCATTCCTTCTAACAGGACATTTTTTTGGGGAGGGGGAGACTAACAGTCATGGAGCATGGGTAAAACATATCCCATAATTACTTACAGCTGTACGTGGCTGTGAGCAGGGCCCCCCGTCTTTGCCTCCTCCACCAGCCCCTTCTTGTCCGGCCATAGCCAAGCAGCCAATACTAAGCTCATTGCATAGAGGCTGGTCAGCCCTGTAAAAACCAGAAGAGACTGAAGACACTGCCACCTGCAGGATATAAGCAGCATCTACCAACATACTAAAAAGAGGACTGACTGCAATGCCAAGCATATGGTCACACTGTACTTCCATTTATTAATGCGGCAATGGTGCTCGAGTGGACGAGATAATATTTAATTTACTTTAAAGAACAGCGCCACCTTCTGGCGAAATATCTACAGCTTTTTGCCAGCCATTTCCCTAAGAACTTAATAAAAGTTGTTTTCTCGCTTGGTGCTTTCCATCACCGGTATCTGCCATTGTATAATCCCTACTCTCATCCCTCTAGAACCCCATGTGACAGCTGACTGATGAGCCCCTTACCTGTATAGAAGAGGAACTGGATGAAGTATTTTTGATTTAGTTCCCCAACGCAGTTATTGATCCTACAGGAGACAAAGATGAGAAAACATTAGATAAGGATGTGGTGAATACAGGGAGATAGAGGAGATAAGACCCATACCAGGGGCAGTGGTGATCCATACGACGGACACAGCGATGGCAAATCCGGCAGTGGTGAGCTCGCGGAGGGCGGTAGGTCTCACAGCGGTTACACACAGTCCAGTCCTCGTTGCTCTGCCAAGACATGGGTACTTAGAGAACGGGAGGCCAGGACTATCTGCATCAGTACATTCATTATATACACACACATTTGGCATTTCCTACACAGTTGAAGAGCAATCGTCACCTCTTACAGCCTTAGAAAAGGTGTCGGAACGTTGTCTGTGGATACGCCGGGCTTAGCAGCCGCTTCTGGTGTCTCAGGCCCATCTGTTGAAGAGGAACTAGACACAACACATATAAAATGCTGACCAGGAGGTCAGCGTTCAATGACGGCAGAGCTTCTGTGTGCGTGCTAAGGAAAATCATTCACAGGTTCCTTGCTGCCTGCTGCCATATTTGTGTGAAAGTTCATTGATATGGATGATAAACACAGCCCTGCTCGCACCTATGTCAGATGCAGCATAACAAACTCAGATCTGGTTACACATAGCATCAAGACAGCCGATGTACGTCCAATTCAGGACCAGCCCCAGTGTGTGCCATAGCACCGCCCACATCACGGCACCACCCACATCACCGCCCACATCATCAGGGCACCACCCACATCACCAGGGCACCACCCATTCAGCAAAAACGTGATTTTCACATTGATGTAAAATGTGTTCTTGAGTTTTAGGGTTAATTACACAGCGAAAGGCAACTTACCCGGTCACTTTTGCGTGGAGTACTGCGCAAGTCTGAGAAATCAATGGCAGTTTCCGGCAATGGGACTGTACCTGTAAGATTCAAAGACGTCTTGTTAACCATGCGAGTGCCAAGTTCTACTCGCAACGAAGGAGGCATACTTCTATTGGCCAATGCATGCGGCTGAGGTCATTACTTAATCAGCCCATGGCTAAAGCGAACTCACTGTTTGAAGATGAGCCCTTTATCCCCAGATAATGCAGTAATGTCTCCTCTTATTTCCTATACTGAAGGCGGAGGAATAAGTTACCTGGGTCAGAGAACACCGCCCTAGTGTGACAGGCCAGCAGCAGGAATACGATCAGGTTAAACCCAGCAGCATGGATGGGAAACCAGATGCTTAAAATTCGGAGATCAACAATTAATAAATATAAAAATTATTAGAACAACCCAACCTTCTCCCTCTCCCCATGTAACTATGTACTGTGCAACCCAACCTTCTGTCTCTCCCCATGTAACTATGTACTGTACAACCCAACCTTCTCCCTCTCCCCATGTAACTATGTACTGTGCAACCCAACCTTCTCCCTCTCCCCATGTAACTATGTACTGTGCAACCCAACCTTCTATCTCTCCCCATGTAACTATGTACTGTGCAACCCAACCTTCTGTCTCTCCCCATGTAACTATGTACTGTGCAACCCAACCTTCTGCCTCTTCCCATGTAACTATGTACTGTACAACCCAACCTTCTGCCTCTTCCCATGTAACCATGTACAACCTAACCTTCTTCATGTCACTATGTACAACCCAACCTTCTGCCTCTTCTCCATGTCACTATGTACTGTACAACCCAACCTTCTGCCTCTTCTCCATGTCACTATGTACAACCCAACCTTCTCCCTCTTCTCCATGTCACTATGTACAACCCAACCTTCTACCTCTCCTCCATGTAACTATGTACACCCCAACCTTCTGCTTCTTCTCCATGTCACTATGTACAACCCAACCTTCTCCCTCTTCTCCATGTCACTATGTACACCCCAACCTTCTGCTTCTTCTCCATGTAACTATGTACACCCCAACCTTCTGCTTCTTCTCCATGTCACTATGTAAAACCCAACCTTCACCCTCTTCTCCATGTAACTATGTACACCCCAACCTTCTGCTTCTTCTCCATGTCACTATGTACAACCTAACCTTCTCCATGTCCCTATGTCCAACCCAACCTTCTCCCTCTTCTCCATGTCACTATGTACAACCTAACCTTCTCCATGTCACTATGTACAACCCAACCTTCTCCATGTCACTATGTACAACCTAACCTTCTCCATGTCACTATGTACAACCCAACCTTTTCCCTCTTCTCCATGTCACTATGTACAACCCAACCTTCTACCTCTCCTCCATGTAACTATGTACACCCCAACCTTCTGCTTCTTCTCCATGTCACTATGTACAACCCAACCTTCACCCTCTTCTCCATGTAACTATGTACACCCCAACCTTCTGCTTCTTCTCCATGTCACTATGTACAACCCAACCTTCTCCCTCTTCTCCATGTCACTATGTACAACCTAACCTTCTCCATGTCACTATGTACAACCCAACCTTCTCCCTCTTCTCCATGTCACTATATACAACCCAACCTTCTCCCTCTTCTCCATGTCACTATGTTCAACCCAACCTTCTCCCTCTTCTCCATGTCACTATGTACTGTACAACCCAACCTTCTGACTCTTCACATGTCACTATGTGCCACCCAACCTTCTCCCTCTTCTCCATGTCACTATGTACAACCCAACCTTCTCCATGTCACTATTTACAACACAACCTTCTGCCTCTTCTCCATGTCACTATGTACAACCCAACCTTCTCCATGTCACTATGTACTGTACAACTCAACCTTCTGCCTCTTCCCATGTAACTATGTACTGTACAACCCAACCTTCTCCCTCTTCTCCATGTCACTATGTACAACCTAACCTTCTCCATGTCACTATGTACAACCCAAACTTCTGCCTCTTCTCCATGTCACTATGTACAACCCAACCTTCTCCCTCTTCTCCATGTCACTATGTACAATCCAACCTTCTGCCTCTTCTCCATGTCACTATGTACACCCCAACCTTCTGCCTCTTCTCCATGTCACTATGTACACCCCAACCTTCTGCCTCTTCTCCATGTCACTATGTACAACCCAACCTTCTCCCTCTTCTCCATGTCACTATGTACAACCCAACCTTCTCCCTCTTCTCCATGTCACTATGTACAACCTAACCTTCTCCCTCTTCTCCATGTCACTATGTACAACCCAACCTTCTCCCTCTTCTCCATGTCACTATGTACAACCTAACCTTCTCCCTCTTCTCCATGTCACTATGTACAACCCAACCTTCTCCCTCTTCTCCATGTCACTATGTACAACCTAACCTTCTCCCTCTTCTCCATGTCACTATGTACAACCCAACCTTCTCCCTCTTCTCCATGTCACTATGTACAACCCAACCTTCTCCCTCTTCTCCATGTCACTATGTACTGTACAACCCAACCTTCTGACTCTTCACATGTCACTATGTGCCACCCAACCTTCTCCCTCTTCTCCATGTCACTATGTACAACCCAACCTTCTCCATGTCACTATTTACAACACAACCTTCTGCCTCTTCTCCATGTCACTATGTACAACCCAACCTTCTCCATGTCACTATGTACTGTACAACTCAACCTTCTGCCTCTTCCCATGTAACTATGTACTGTACAACCCAACCTTCTCCCTCTTCTCCATGTCACTATGTACAACCTAACCTTCTCCATGTCACTATGTACAACCCAAACTTCTGCCTCTTCTCCATGTCACTATGTACAACCCAACCTTCTCCCTCTTCTCCATGTCACTATGTACAATCCAACCTTCTGCCTCTTCTCCATGTCACTATGTACACCCCAACCTTCTGCCTCTTCTCCATGTCACTATGTACAACCCAACCTTCTCCCTCTTCTCCATGTCACTATGTACAACCCAACCTTCTCCCTCTTCTCCATGTCACTATGTACAACCTAACCTTCTCCCTCTTCTCCATGTCACTATGTACAACCCAACCTTCTCCCTCTTCTCCATGTCACTATGTACAACCTAACCTTCTCCCTCTTCTCCATGTCACTATGTACAACCCAACCTTCTCCCTCTTCTCCATGTCACTATGTACAACCTAACCTTCTCCCTCTTCTCCATGTCACTATGTACAACCCAACCTTCTCCCTCTTCTCCATGTCACTATGTACAACCCAACCTTCTCCCTCTTCTCCATGTCACTATGTACAACCCAAACTTCTCCCTCTTCCCATGTAACTATGTACTGTACAACCCAACCTTCTCCCTCTTCTCCATGTCACTATGTACAACTCAACCTTCTGCCTCTTCCCATGTAACTATGTACTGTACAACCCAACCTTCTCCCTCTTCTCCATGTCACTATGTACAACCTAACCTTCTCCATGTCACTATGTACAACCCAACCTTCTGCCTCTTCTCCATGTCACTATGTACTGTACAACCCAACCTTCTGCCTCTTCTCCATGTCACTATGTACAACCCAACCTTCTCCCTCTTCTCCATGTCACTATGTACAACCCAACCTTCTACCTCTCGTCCATGTAACTATGTACACCCCAACCTTCTGCTTCTTCTCCATGTCACTATGTACAACCCAACCTTCTCCCTCTTCTCCATGTCACTATGTACAACCCAACCTTCTCCATGTCACTATGTACAACCCAAACTTCTCCCTCTTCCCATGTAACTATGTACTGTACAACCCAACCTTCTCCCTCTTCTCCATGTCACTATGTACAACTCAACCTTCTGCCTCTTCCCATGTAACTATGTACTGTACAACCCAACCTTCTCCCTCTTCTCCATGTCACTATGTACAACCTAACCTTCTCCATGTCACTATGTACAACCCAACCTTCTGCTTCTTCTCCATGTCACTATGTACAACCCAACCTTCTCCCTCTTCTCCATGTCACTATGTACAACCCAACCTTCTCCATGTCACTATGTACAACCCAACCTTCTCCCTCTTCTCCATGTCACTATGTACAACCCAAACTTCTCCCTCTTCCCATGTAACTATGTACTGTACAACCCAACCTTCTCCCTCTTCTCCATGTCACTATGTACAACTCAACCTTCTGCCTCTTCCCATGTAACTATGTACTGTACAACCCAACCTTCTCCCTCTTCTCCATGTCACTATGTACAACCCAACCTTCACCCTCTTCTCCATGTAACTATGTACACCCCAACCTTCTGCTTCTTCTCCATGTCACTATGTACAACCTAACCTTCTCCCTCTTCTCCATGTCACTATGTCCAACCCAACCTTATCCCTCTTCTCCATGTCACTATGTACAACCCTACCTTCTGCTTCTTCTCCATGTCACTATGTACAACCCAACCTTATCCCTCTTCTCCATGTCACTATGTACAACCCAACCTTCTCCATGTCACTATGAACTGTACAATCCAACCTTCTGCCTCTTCCCATGTAACTATGTACTGTACAACTCAACCTTCTGCCTCTTCTCCATGTCACTATGTACAACCCAACCTTCTGCTTCTTCTCCATGTCACTATGTACAACCCAACCTTCTGCTTCTTCTCCATGTCACTATGTACAACCCAACCTTCTGCTTCTTCTCCATGTCACTATGTACAACCCAACCTTATCCCTCTTCTCCATGTCACTATGTACAACTCAACCTTCTGCCTCTTCTCCATGTCACCAGTATACGTCCTCCAGATCCCATCCGTACACCCCCATAGCTGTCACCTGCTAATCATCTCTCCTGTATACCTCCCCGACACCTCTATAGCTGTCACCTGCCTATCATCTCCCCCTTTATACCTCCCCCAGACCCCATCCCTACAACCCCATAGCTGTCACCTGCTAATCATCTCTCCTGTATACCTCCCCGACACCTCTATAGCTGTCACCAGGCTATCATCTCCCCCTGTATACCTCCCCCACATCCCATCCCTACACCCCTATAGCTATCACCTGCCTATCATTCCCCCCTGTGTACCTCCCTCAGATCCCATCCCTACACCCCTATAGCTGTCACCTATCATTCCCCCCGGTATACCTCCCCCAGATCCCATCCCTACACCCCTATAGCTGTCACCTGCCTATCATTCCCCCCTGTATACCTCCCCCAGATGCCATCCCTACACCCCTATAGCTGTCACCCATCATTCCCCCCTGTATACCTCCCCCAGATGCCATCCCTACACCCCTATAGCTGTCACCTGCCTATCATTCCCCCCTGTATACCTCCCCCAGATGCCATCCCTACACCCCTATAGCTGCCTCCTACGAATCATCTCCTCCGTATACCTCTCCAACACCACTATAGCTATTACCTGCCTATCATCCCCCCTTAATAACTCCCCCTAACACCATTGTAGCGGTCACCTGCCTCTCCTCCCCTTCACCCGGGACCCCCCCTCACCTCCCGGAGAAGGTGTGCAGCAGGATGTGCCGCAGGATGACGTAGTCGGCGTAGCCCAGACTCAGGTAGGTGAGCAGGATGCAGAGGAGCCCGCAGGGGTCCCGTACACAGCTCGCCATGGCCAGCACGGAGACTTCCGGGTACCAGGTCCCGCCCACCAGTCTGCTGCTCCAATCAACGACATCAATGTCCTGGTGACCACGCCCAATACACTGCGTGATTGGCAGGAGCGTCACCGATCAGCTGTCAGGAGGCCGAGGCGGACTTCCGGTGTATGTGGTTGTCATGGAGACAGCTGGTGCTGGGTAGCAGTCACTTCCGGTATCATGTGAGCTGGGTGGAGTCAGTTATTATGCAACATGTGATTGTGCTCAGGAGGGGCCACCTATATATATATATATATATATACATACATACACTCCCACACAAGGCAGCAGCAAGGCTGGCCTGGTACTGAATGAGTGCCAGCTGGCCCCTTACCCCCATGATTGTTACTACACACACATACATACACACACACACATATATACACACACATATATACACACACATACATACACACACATATATACACACACATATATATACACACACATATATACACACACATACATACACACACATATATACACACACATATATACACACACATACATACACACACATATATACACACACATATATATACACACACATATATACACACATACATACACACACATATATACACACACAAGCAGCTGATGCTGATTACAATGCTATGCGGCATGCCTATATTCTGTGCGTGACTAACGTAGCGTTTCGCATGCAGAGACAGACGCAGTTGCACACAGAATACAGGCATGCTGCATAGTTTAATCAGCGAATAAGATGCATTTTATGGGGAAAAAAGTCACAATAAGACGCTGGGCGCTCCGAGTCACGGCATGGCGCGACTAGGTGCAAAAGAGAGCGCCTCCTAACAGGCTTACATGTGCATAATCGCCGGTCTGCATAGGCCGTGTTTATGCCCTTACTGAATTTAGCCTACATGAGAACAGGCCTTATCTGCTCCCCCTTTTTACAGTCATATGTGTACACACGCCCGGAATGCCTTGCATGTAAGTGCGCTCGTTTTGAGAGGTCACACAAGATACGCTGCACAAACTGGCGTATGTTCAACTCTGTATCAGGATTCAGTAAAAGTAAAATACTGGAGCAGGGGCCAAATGCAGATAACGATGAAGGGCCCCAAGGCCGCCAAACTCCAAACCTGTACATAGAGTCTGGCTAATTAGTGGGGGCTGTCCAAAATGGGGGCTTCTGTAACCCAAACAGATGCAACTGGATCCACAGAAAGAGACACAACTCCGTACTTCTCATTGCTCTGCAAGGGATAAAATGGGGGAAAATTTATACTTTGCCATAAAAGAAAAGTTTGGGAATGCAATTACATCAGACACTATACGCTCTATCATAGTGAAAGTCTCCTCTGTCCCTGCTACGATAGACTGATTAGGGGTGGCCGGCGGGACGATCGATCGCCCTATCCGATGCATCGTGTATTTTGGATCGATCCTGGAGCCGATTCACAGTCGATGTTTTCGCAAATGGAGCAATTTATAGCCACTGCGCACGTGTCAAGTTACATTAATGTAATCGCACGCAGACAGTCTTTAATCGCAGTGTGATTGACGGAGCGTTTGGGGGAGGCAGCGGAAAGCATCAGTTAAAAACGCAGGCGTGACACAACTGTACCGGGGGGGGGGTGCGCGTCACATCTAGCATCTGTGATCCCGTGCGCAGGAGACAGGGCTCCAGCGTCTCAGTTACGGCGCCCATTCCGAGTGGCCAGACTCACTGAAGGAGCCAATGTGTGCTGGATGCGTCCGATGCTGTGTATGTGAACGCAGTTACGTACAGCTGCGATGGCTACGTTGGGCGTCTCAGTACAAATCAGAGCACATCCACAGCTCTGAATATCGCAGCTGCGGGAACATGTGGCGACGACGATGTTCTTACAGGGGAAGATCCACATTATTTCCACAATATTTCAGTTTCAGAGGTCTATTTACTAAGCAGTGTTAGGAGACAGAGTGAAAAGTGATGTCTGTGATAAGGCGCCAGCCAATCAGCTCCCAACTGTCATCTCACAGGCTGTGTTTGAAAAATGACAGTTGGGAGCTGATTGGCTGGTACCTTATCACTTTTCACTCTGTCTCCTAACACTGCTTAGTAAATAGACCCCTTAGATCCTGTGTCGTTCCAGTAGATGAATACAGGAGCTGGGATTAGCCCCCCTAATACTGACCCTGCACAGCCCCATCAGCAGTAGCCAGTGTATGTGTGTGATAGTGTAATCTGCTAACCCCAGACACTTCCTGCTGCACCCGTCAGTCATGCAGCATTAGCTCTGTGATTGGCTGCTGGCAGCTAGACACACCCCCCTGTGCTCCAGCCTCCTCTCAGCATGTGGGTGTCTGCAGTCAGTGTGGCTGGGAGAGAGCTCTTCTGTGTGACTGCTGGGTAAGGTTACATTGTATTTATTGTCTTATATCTCCCTCAGTGCCAGTGGTTCCTCTGTATATGGTGTGTCTGAGGGCGCATTGTCTGCTTTCCTAGTCTCATGTGTTATATTTACTCCCAGGATCTGGAAATGTTCAGCTATAAACTTTGTCACACGGAACCTCATATGACATAGTATAATAAGTAACGGGGAGGTCTTTATAATAACTGGTCACAATTCCTCAGTTTACTAGCTTCTATAGAGGTCTGCAGAACATTGCTCTGTCCCATCTACCTCCTGGCAGGTACACAGTGATATATTCTGCAGATTATTACATTACTGACCTCTCTAGTGATCTGCAGAACATTGCTCTGTCCCATCCGCCCCCTGACAGTTCTAAACATAGTGATATATTCTGCAGATTATTACATTTACTGACCTCACTAGGGATCTGCAGAACATTGTTCTGTCCCATCTACCCCCTGACAGGTACATAGTGATATATTCTGCAGATTATTACACTACTGACCTCTCTAGTGATCTGCAGAACATTGCTCTGTCCCATCTATCCCCTGACAGATACATAGTAATATATTCCGCACTATAAAATCACCAGAGTCTGATTGCTGGATCTCGGTTGTGTGACCCCGCTGTGGATCTCGGTTGTGTGACCCCGCTGTGGATCTCGGTTGTGTGACCCCGCTGTGGATCTCGGTTGTGTGACCCTGCTGTGGATCTCGGTTGTGTGACCCTGCTGTGGATCTCGGTTGTGTGACCCTGCTGTGGATCTCGGTTGTGTGACCCTGCTGTGGATCTCGGTTGTGTGACCTTGCTGTGGATCTCGGTTGTGTGACCCTGCTGTGGATCTCGGTTGTGTGACCCTGCTGTGAATCTCGGTTGTGTGACCCTGCTGGGATCTCAGAGCTGTATGTTTTATAACCTAGGTGTATCTTTGTTCTGTCTGCAGGAGCTGCCGATATTCGGATGCAGCGGTCAGTGGTAGTAGCTGGCGGTGGCATCAGCGGGCTGACAGCCTGTTATCACCTCATTAAAGATGCCACAGTGTCTAAGGTAAGTATGTGTACTGCTCATGGACTGCCCACCAACAGGATCCTCACTAGGGGATGCCTATAGATCGCTCCCAGGACCTACACTCTTATCAGCCTATAGACTATAGGGATTTATCCACAAATTAGCTGGGACTGTTACTTACACACAGGCGATTCTTTCCCGGTGCTATAAGATTGAGTGGTTTTATTAAATGCTTGTAGTATATTTAATTTAGAGTCCTGGGATATAAATGCCCAGATATGTGAATGACTATAGTGTATGGGGTGTTGAGATGCTGTGATGTGTGATGCAGGTGATATTGCTGGAGGGGAGCAATAGGCTGGGGGGCTGGATGCGCTCCACCCGGACCGAAGACGGCGCTGTATTCGAGCATGGTCCTCGCGGGATGCGGCCGGCAGGAGTGGTGGGGAAGAATACGCTGTGTATGGTGAGTCGCAGCTTCAACTGACCTCTAACACTAACAGCTTCTCTCTGGCTCATAGAGAGCGGAGCCGGGCTTTGTCTGACCGGCACTCTAATCACACACAGATCTCGGAGCTCGGATTAGAAGGGCAACTTCTTCCAGTCCCAAGGGACCACCCGGCCGCCAAGAACCGTTATCTCTACGTCAAGAAGTCCCTGCACAAACTGCCTTCTAGCATAGGGTGAGTGCATGTATTTATCTAGCACAGGGTGAGTGCACGTATTTATCTAGCACAGGGTGAGTGCACGTATTTATCTAGCACAGGGTGAGTGCACGTATTTATCTAGCACAGGGTGAGTGCACGTATTTATCTAGCACGGGGTGAGTGCACGTATTTATCTAGCACGGGGTGAGTGCACGTATTTATCTAGCACGGGGTGAGTGCACGTATTTATCTAGCACGGGGTGAGTGCACGTATTTATCTAGCACGGGGTGAGTGCACGTATTTATCTAGCACGGGGTGAGTGCACGTATTTATCTAGCACGGGGTGAGTGCACGTATTTATCTAGCACGGGGTGAGTGCACGTATTTATCTAGCACGGGGTGAGTGCACGTATTTATCTAGCACGGGGTGAGTGCACGTATTTATCTAGCACGGGGTGAGTGCACGTATTTATCTAGCACGGGGTGAGTGCACGTATTTATCTAGCACGGGGTGAGTGCACGTATTTATCTAGCACGGGGTGAGTGCACGTATTTATCTAGCACGGGGTGAGTGCACGTATTTATCTAGCACGGGGTGAGTGCACGTATTTATCTAGCACGGGGTGAGTGCACGTATTTATCTAGCACGGGGTGAGTGCACGTATTTATCTAGCACGGGGTGAGTGCACGTATTTATCTAGCACGGGGTGAGTGCACGTATTTATCTAGCACGGGGTGAGTGCACGTATTTATCTAGCACGGGGTGAGTGCACGTATTTATCTAGCACGGGGTGAGTGCACGTATTTATCTAGCACGGGGTGAGTGCACGTATTTATCTAGCACGGGGTGAGTGCACGTATTTATCTAGCACGGGGTGAGTGCACGTATTTATCTAGCACGGGGTGAGTGCACGTATTTATCTAGCACGGGGTGAGTGCACGTATTTATCTAGCACGGGGTGAGTGCACGTATTTATCTAGCACGGGGTGAGTGCACGTATTTATCTAGCACGGGGTGAGTGCACGTATTTATCTAGCACGGGGTGAGTGCACGTATTTATCTATCTATATACAGTATTTATTATCAGACGGCCTGTACGCCATACAGTATTTATTATCAGACGGCCTGTACGCCATACAGTATTTATTATCAGACGGCCTGTACGCCATACAGTATTTATTATCAGACGGCCTGTACGCCATACAGTATTTATTATCAGACGGCCTGTACGCCATACAGTATGGCGTACAGGCCGTCTTGGTGTCTTCTTTAATCTCACAACTGAGGGTATTTGCTGTATTACAATAGCAGAAGGTTCCTAGGTTGACTAGACCTGGTTTATACACCAATTATTTCTTTCATAAGACATTTGATAACATCGGAAATTATTTTTCAACACCTCTGATGGGCATTATCCACATCACAAACTCAGGGCCTGATTCAGAGCCGCCCGCTAGTGCTGTGCGTTCGCAAGCGGCCCGATCGTCTGCGCACGCACGCCTCGTTCTGCGCATGCGCAAACTGCACAGTGCATTCAAAACCCTCTCACTCACCCAGCAAAGCCTGCCCAGGGTAATGAGTGACAGGGGAGGCCGTTTGTGGGTGGTAACAGGGGCAGGACACTAATAACGGGGGTTGGAGATGTCAACGCAGGCGTGTCTGGGTGTTTCAACGCCGTTTCAGAGGCATGCATAATTATCAGGCAGCGTCATAGTACACGGCACCAGCCATTTTTTTACACTGATTTCCTCGCGATGCTTGCGGTAGGGTAAAGCTACCTCAAGCACTGCGTCTGCATCCGATGGTGCTCGATGTACCAATGTTTTAATACACTTCCTGGAGATGACGTGTTGCTGGTGGGCGGCTCTGCCTGTGCGATTGGGCGTACGCTCACACACAGTGGCCGCTTGCTAAGACATAGTGGCCGTGATTATGCCTTGGCGAGCGATCGCTTCCAGTGCCGTCACTTTGAAAAATTAGCATACGCATGTAGCGAGCGTACGCAGATAGCGATTGGCTCTGAATCAGGCCCTCAGTCAGTTAAAAATAAAAAATGGCACCAGTTGGAAACCATTGTGTAAATAAAAAGGTGACCGGATAATCCTAAGTATAACACGTGACAAGTCTGATCTCTCCTGGCGCCCAAAGAGCCCTTACGTATACATCAGGAATCTGTTACTATAACCGTTACTATAGGATCCCTGATGCTTGTGTAAGGGCTCTTTGAGCCTAGGTTGGTGGAAGTTTTAAAGAAGATCATAGACAGCAAATAGATCAGATAACTCCACTAAGGACACAAGGGGCCCATTAGGCTGGGTCACCGCTATTTGTTTTTCTATAGAGAGACTTGAGATGAAAATGGTTCTCTTCTGAGGTACCAATAGTCTTAGGCCATCTCGTCATAAGACCCCCCGTGTGACCACCTGTGTTCTTTTCAGTGAGGTCTTGTGCACCATCCCGCCGTTCAGCAGACCCCTGTTCCTTTGTGGCCTCAGAGACCTGACGGCTCGGCGGGGACCCCAGGAGGACGAGACCATCCATGATTTCTTCACACGCCGCTTTGGGAAAGAGGTGCGGACCTAGTGTATCTGATGGCTGCAGTTCTGGGGTATGAGGCAAGAGGGCGTGATGGTTCCAATGATTAGAATGACCACTAAACTTTATATGTACATGAAGTTTTCAGATGCAAATCTAGCAAATAACAGTATGAGGGGACTTTGTTCATATTTTGATGAAAACATTGAAGCTTGCAGACCATCGCCAGGGTACACCAATTCTCTGCACGCCCCACACTGGCACATATGCCCAACACACGATCACACTGCAGTTACCTGCACTGACCTCTCAGGTACAGAGGGGAACATCTGTACAGGGGCTGACATGTGAGCTGCGCCCAGCTGGGCCTTATGTAGCCGAGATCGGGAGCAGCCATGACAGCACTGGGCAACATTCTGATAACAAGACAGAAACTAAATCTGCCCTTGTACATGGTACCAGCTGTGCCGCAGTATCAATACCATATATGTGTGTGTGATGGGGGAATGGTGGTACAGGCTGGTATAATGTGGGTGTGTGATGGGGGTACAGGCTGGTATAATGTGGGTGTGTGATGGGGTACAGGCTGGTATAATGTGGGTGTGTGATGGGGTAAAGGCTGGTATAATGTGGGTGTGTGATGGGGTAAAGGCTGGTATAATGTGGGTGTGTGATGGGGTAAAGGCTGGTATAATGTGGGTGTGATGGGGGTACAGGCTGGTATAATGTGGGTGTGTGATGGGGCACAGGCTGGTATAATGTGGGTGTGTGATGGGGCACAGGCTGGTATAATGTGGGTGTGTGATGGGGCACAGGCTGGTATAATGTGGGTGTGTGATGGGGGTACAGGCTGGTATAATATATATATGTAATGGGGCACAAGCTGATATAATATATATGTGATGGGGCACAAGCTGGTATAATATATATGTGATGGGGCAGAAGCTGATATAATATATATGTGATGGGGCAGAAGCTGGTATAATATATATGTGATGGGG
The DNA here is from genome assembly GCA_031769625.1 of Taudactylus pleione. Taxonomy (NCBI): domain Eukaryota; kingdom Metazoa; phylum Chordata; class Amphibia; order Anura; family Myobatrachidae; genus Taudactylus; species Taudactylus pleione. Next base: position 61,940 of record JAUIMM010002157.1, on the reverse strand, counting down.
CAGAAGCTGATATAATATATATGTAATGGGGCAGAAGCTGGTAAAATATATATGTGATGGGGCAGAAGCTGGTATAATATATATGTGATGGGGCAGAAGCTGATATAATATATATGTGATGGGGCACAAGCTGATATAATATATATGTGATGGGGCACAAGCTGGTATAATATATATGTGATGGGGCACAAGCTGGTATAATATATATGTGATGGGGCACAAGCTGGTATAATATATATGTAATGAGGCAGAAGCTGGTATAATATATATGTAATGAGGCAGAAGCTGGTATAATATATATGTAATGGGGCAGAAGCTGGTATAATATATATGTAATGGGGCAGAAGCTGGTATAATATATATGTGATGGGGCAGAAGCTGATATAATATATATGTGATGGGGCAGAAGCTGATATAATATATATGTGATGGGGCAGAAGCTGATATAATATATATGTAATGAGGCAGAAGCTGGTATAATATATATGTAATGAGGCAGAAGCTGGTATAATATATATGTAATGGGGCAGAAGCTGGTATAATATATATGTGTGATGGGGCAGAAGCTGGTATAATATATATGTGATGGGGCAGAAGCTGATATAATATATATGTGATGGGGCAGAAGCTGATATAATATATATGTGATGGGGCAGAAGCTGGTATAATATATATGTAATGAGGCACAAGCTGATATAATATATATGTAATGAGGCAGAAGCTGGTATAATATATATGTAATGAGGCAGAAGCTGGTATAATATATATAGGTAATGGGGCAGAAGCTGGTATAATATATATGTGTGATGGGGCACAAGCTGATATAATATATATGTAATGAGGCAGAAGCTGGTATAATATATATATATGTGATGGGGCACAAGCTGATATAATATATATGTGATGGGGCAGAAGCTGGTATAATATATATGTGATGAGGCAGAAGCTGGTATAATATATATGTGATGGGGCAGAAGCTGGTATAATATATATGTGATGAGGCAGAAGCTGGTATAATATATATGTAATGGGGCAGAAGCTGGTATAATATATATGTGATGGGGCAGAAGCTGGTATAATATATATGTAATGAGGCAGAAGCTGGTATAATATATATGTAATGGGGCAGAAGCTGGTATAATATATATGTGATGGGGCAGAAGCTGGTATAATATATATGTGATGGGGCAGAAGCTGATATAATATATATGTGATGGGGCAGAAGCTGGTATAATATATATGTAATGAGGCAGAAGCTGATATAATATATATGTAATGAGGCAGAAGCTGGTATAATATATATGTAATGAGGCAGAAGCTGGTATAATATATATGTAATGAGGCAGAAGCTGGTATAATATATATGTAATGGGGCAGAAGCTGGTATAATATATATGTGTGATGGGGCAGAAGCTGGTATAATATATATGTGATGGGGCAGAAGCTGATATAATATATATGTGATGGGGCAGAAGCTGATATAATATATATGTGATGGGGCAGAAGCTGGTATAATATATATGTAATGAGGCACAAGCTGATATAATATATATGTAATGAGGCAGAAGCTGGTATAATATATATGTAATGAGGCAGAAGCTGGTATAATATATATGTAATGGGGCAGAAGCTGGTATAATATATATGTGTGATGGGGCACAAGCTGATATAATATATATGTAATGAGGCAGAAGCTGGTATAATATATATATATGTGATGGGGCACAAGCTGATATAATATATATGTGATGGGGCAGAAGCTGGTATAATATATATGTGATGAGGCAGAAGCTGGTATAATATATATGTGATGGGGCACAAGCTGGTACAGTGTTGGGTGTATAATAATTTGAAGTAAGTTATATGCCAGTGAGCGCTATGTACTGGCCACCATACTGCACCCACATCTCTACAGACTGATCCCGCTCCTGGCTCCTAACTGCTGATACGCCCTTCCAGGCCAGTCACTCAGACGCCCATCCAGGCCAGTCACTCAGACGCCCTTCCAGGCCAGTCCCTCAGACGCCCTTCCAGGCCAGTCCCTCAGACGCCCTTCCAGGCCAGTCCCTCAGACGCCCTTCCAGGCCAGTCCCTCAGACGCCCTTCCAGGCCAGTCCCTCAGACGCCCTCCAGGCCAGTCACTCAGACGCCCTTCCAGGCCAGTCAGACAGACGCCCTTCCAGGCCAGTCCCTCAGACTCCCTTCCAGGCCAGTCCCTCAGACTCCCTTCCAGGCCAGTCCCTCAGACTCCCTTCCAGGCCAGTCCCTCAGACGCCCTTCCAGGCCAGTCCCTCAGACGCCCTTCCAGGCCAGTCCCTCAGACGCCCTTCCAGGCCAGTCCCTCAGACGCCCTTCCAGGCCAGTCCCTCAGACGCCCTTCCAGGCCAGTCCCTCAGACGCCCTTCCAGGCCAGTCACACAGACGCCCTTCCAGGCCAGTCACACAGACGCCCTTCCAGGCCAGTCACTCAGACGCCTTTCCAGGCCAGTCACTCAGACGCCCTTCCAGGCCAGTCATACGTAATAAAATGAGGGTCCTCCTATCTGTGAGATATTTTATTCTTAAGTTTTCAACTGTTAGACCCGTTTTTTTTCTCTCATTTTGCATTGTGAACACTGGGAAAGGTGTGATCCTGCCTGTTACCTAATAGTAATGATCATATGCTGAGAAAGGGGATGTACATAAACATGTATATAACATGACGGCATGGAAGACAGTCAGTATATAATGAGAAAGGGGATGTACAGCTGGCAGTGAGGTCAGTTCCCCTGTAATGTATGTATATATATAACATGACGGCATGGAAGACAGTCAGTATATAATGAGAAAGGGGATGTACAGCTGGCAGTGAGGTCAGTTCCCCTGTAATGTATGTGTGTATATATAACATGACGGCATGGAAGACAGTCAGTATATAATGAGAAAGGGGATGTACAGCTAGCAGTGAGGTCAGTTCCCCTGTAATGTATGTATATATAACATGACGGCATGGAAGACAGTCAGTATATAATGAGAAAGGGGATGTACAGCTGGCAGTGAGGTCAGTTCCCCTGTAATGTATGTGTGTATATATAACATGACGGCATGGAAGACAGTCAGTATATAATGAGAAAGGGGATGTACAGCTGGCAGTGAGGTCAGTTCCCCTGTAATGTATGTGTGTATATATAACATGATGGCATGGAAGACAGTCAGTATATAATGAGAAAGGGGATGTACAGCTGGCAGTGAGGTCAGTTCCCCTGTAATGTATGTGTATATATAACATGACGGCATGGAAGACAGTCAGTATATAATGAGAAAGGGGACGTACAGCTGGCAGTGAGGTCAGTTCCCCTGTAATGTATGTGTATATATAACATGACGGCATGGAAGACAGTCAGTATATAATGAGAAAGGGGATGTACAGCTGGCAGTGAGGTCAGTTCCCCTGTAATGTATGTGTATATATAACATGACGGCATGGAAGACAGTCAGTATATAATGAGAAAGGGGACGTACAGCTGGCAGTGAGGTCAGTTCCCCTGTAATGTATGTGTATATATAACATGACGGCATGGAAGACAGTCAGTATATAATGAGAAAGGGGATGTACAGCTGGCAGTGAGGTCAGTTCCCCTGTAATGTATGTGTATATATAACATGACGGCATGGAAGACAGTCAGTATATAATGTAATTGGCCTCAGTGTCATCTCATCCTTATCTCAGTTACCAGCCCTGGGTGCGACCAGACTGATATTCCTGTGCTAAGTGTGCAGTTATATAGGGGCCGGCCACAGCCCCCTATCCCGGGACCACCCTGATAACCTGTACAGTACATAGATCAGCTGTATACAGTATCAGTAGTGACATCTTATGTTATGTACATCTGATAGCTAAATGTATGATCAGTTCTACTCTGCTGTTACACTGTATTCATTTACTATTACTATGATTATTACACTCCAAAAGGACTGGACAAGGCCAATCATAGGTGGGAGGCAAATGAAAAATCACAGACCTCACCCGATACAGGTCAGAGGGTGAGGTACATCAAGCCACCTTTTATTATAATCATGCATTAATGTGACTGGAGCCTCTACTCTGTGCTGCTGGGAGACTCTGTTCCTGCCATTATATAACTCTGTATATGGCTTCCTGCTGCCTCCATTCCCCCCCTCATATCATGTCACTGCCCCTGTCACATGCAGCCCTGTCCTCACTAACACATCACTCATCTCCTGATATACTCTGTGCTGCTGGGGACCCTGCTCCTCCCACTATATAACTCTCAGTCTGTGACTTCCTGCTGCCTCCATTCCCCTCATCACATCATGTCACTACCCTGTCACATGCAGCCCTGTCCTCACTAACACATCACTTATCTCCTGATATACTCTGTGCTTCTGGGACCCTGCTCCTCCCACTATATAACTCTCAGTCTGTGGCTTCCTGTTGCCTCTATTCCCCTCCTCACATCATGTCACTGCCCCTGTCACATGCAGCCCTGTCCTCACTGACACATCACTCATCTCCTGATATCCTCTGTGCTGCTGGGGACCTTGCTTCTCCCACTATATAACTCTGTCTTTGGCTTCCTACTGCCTCCATTCCCCTCCTCACATCATGTCACTGCCCCTGTCACATGCAGCCCTGTCCTCACTGACACATCACTTATCTCCTGATATACTCTGTGCTGCTGGGGAACCTGATCCTCCCACTATATAACTCTCAGTCTGGAACTTCCTGCTTCCCCCATTCCCCTCCTCAAATCATGTCCCTGCCCCTGTCACATGCAGCCCTGTCCTCACTGACACATCACTCATATCCTGATATACTCTGTGCTGCTTGGGACCCTGCTCCTCCCACTATGTAACTCTGTATATGGCTTCCTGCTGCCTCCATTCCCCTCCTCACATCCTGTCACTGCCCGTCACATGCAGCCCTGTCCTCACTGACACCTCACTCATCTCCTGATATACTCTGTGCTGCTGGGGACCCTGCTCCTCCCACTATACACCTCTCAGTCTGTGGCTTCCTGCTGCCTCCATTCCCCCCCTCATATCATGTCACTGCCCCTGTCACATGCAGCCCTGTCCTCACTAACACATCACTCATCTCCTGATATACTCTGTGCTGCTGGGAGACTCTGTTCCTCCCACTATATAACTCTGTATATGGCTTCCTGCTGCCCCCATTCCCCCCCCTCATATCATGTCACTGCCCCTGTCACATGCAGCCCTGTCCTCACTAACACATCACTCATCTCCTGATATACTCTGTGCTTCTGGGGACCCTGCTTCTTCCACTATATAACTCTCAGCCTGTGACTTCCTGCTGCCCCCATTCTCCTCCTCACATCATGTCACTGCCCCTGTCACATGCAGCCCTGTCCTCACTGACACCTCACTCATCTCCTGATATACTCTGTGCTGCTGGGGACCCTGCTCCTCCCACTATATAACACTGTCTGTGGATTCCTGTTGCCTCCATTCCCCTCCTCACATCATGTCACTGCCCCTGTCACATGCACCCCTGTCCTCACTAACAGATCACTCATCTCCTGATATACTCTGTACTGCTGGGGACTCTGCTCCTCCCACTATATAACTCTCAGTCTGTGGCTTCCTGCTTCCTCCATTCCCCTCCTCACATCCTGTCACTGCCCCTGTCACATGCAGCCCTGTCCTCACTGACACATCACTCATCTCTTTATATACTCTGTGCTGCTGGGGACCCTGCTCCTTCCACTATATAACTCTGTGACTTCCTGCTGCCTCCATTCCCCTCCTCACATCCTGTCACTGTCCCTGTCACATGAAGCCCTGTCCTCACTGACACATCACTCATCTCCTGATATACTCTGTGCTGCTGGGGACCCTGCTCCTCCCACTATATAACTCTCAGTCTGTGACTTCCTGCTGCCTCCATTCCCCTCCTCACATCCTGTCACTGTCCCTGTCACATGAAGCCCTGTCCTCACTAACACATCACTCATCTCCTGATATACTCTGTGCTGCTGGGGACTCTGCTCCTCCCACTATATAACTCTCAGTCTGTGACTTCCTGCTGCCCCCATTCCCCTCCTCACATCATGGCACTGCCCCTGTCACATGCAGCCCTGTCCTCACTGACACATCACTCATCTCCTGATATACTCTGTGCTGCTGGGGACCTTGCTCCTCCCACTATATAACTCTCAGTCTGTGACTTCCTGCTGCCTCCATTCCCCTCCTCACATCATGTCACTGCCCCTGTCACATACAGCCCTGTCCTCACTAACACATCACTCATCTCCTGATATACTCTGTGCTGCTGGGGACCCTGCTCCTCCCACTATGTAACTCTCAGTCTGTGACTTTCTGCTGCCTCCATTCCCCTCCTCACATCATGTCACTGCCCCTGTCACATGCAGCCCTGTCCTCACTGACACATCACTCATCTCCTGATATACTCTGTGCTGCTGGGGACCCTGCTCCTCCCACTATATAACTCTCAGTCTGTGACTTCCTGCTGCCTCCATTCCCCTCCTCACATCCTGTCACTGTCCCTGTCACATGAAGCCCTGTCCTCACTAACACATCACTCATCTCCTGATATACTCTGTGCTGCTGGGGACTCTGCTCCTCCCACTATATAACTCTCAGTCTGTGACTTCCTGCTGCCCCCATTCCCCTCCTCACATCATGGCACTGCCCCTGTCACATGCAGCCCTGTCCTCACTGACACATCACTCATCTCCTGATATACTCTGTGCTGCTGGGGACCTTGCTCCTCCCACTATATAACTCTCAGTCTGTGACTTCCTGCTGCCTCCATTCCCCTCCTCACATCATGTCACTGCCCCTGTCACATACAGCCCTGTCCTCACTAACACATCACTCATCTCCTGATATACTCTGTGCTGCTGGGGACCCTGCTCCTCCCACTATGTAACTCTCAGTCTGTGACTTTCTGCTGCCTCCATTCCCCTCCTCACATCATGGCACTGCCCCTGTCACATGCAGCCCTGTCCTCACTAACACATAACACATCTCCTGACAGGTCATCAGGCAGCAACTGAGCTTTGTAATGCGTGTGACAAGCTGGCGTGTAATCTCCGTCACGTGACTCGTCACTTGATCACATGACCTGAGAGGGATCATTGCTCCTTACACAGAGTGGTACAGTGGTTAGGACATGGTGTCTGCACCTTCTCCTCAGTTCCTGGCAGGACCAGGCTGCAGTATTACTAATAACCAGCATTTATGTGAATGTTTCTGTACCTCAGCAGAGCGTGAGCTGTGCGACACTGTACTTACCTGGTTATTATCATCACTGCTAGTGTATTATACTATGGGAGCTGTGTGACACTGTACTTACCTGGTTATTATCATCACTGCTAGTGTATTATACTATGGGAGCTGTATGACACTGTACTTACCTGGTTATTATCATCACTGCTAGTGTATTATACTATGGGACCTGTGTGACACTGTACTTACCTGGTTATTATCGTCACTGCTAGTGTATTATACTATGGGACCTGTGTGACACTGTACTTACCTGGTTATTATCGTCACTGCTAGTGTATTATACTATGGGAGCTGTGTGACACTGTACTTACCTGGTCATTATCATCACTACTAGTGTATTATACTACGGGAGCTGTGTGACACTGTACTTACCTGGTTATTATCATCACTGCTAGTGTATTATACTACGGGACCTGTGTGACACCGTACTTACCTGGTTATTATCATCACTGCTAGTGTATTATACTACGGGAGCTGTGTGACACCGTACTTACCTGGTTATTATCATCACTGCTAGTGTATTATACTATGGGAGCTGTGTGACACTATACTTATCTGGTTATTATCATCACTGCTAGTGTATTATACTACGGGAGCTGTGTGACACTGTACTTACCTGGTTATTATCATCACTGCTAGTGTATTATACTACGGGAGCTGTGTGACACTGTACTTACCTGGTTATTATCATCACTGCTAGTGTATTATACTACGGGAGCTGTGTGACACTATACTTACCTGGTTATTATCATCACTGCTAGTGTATTATACTACGGGAGCTGTGTGACACTGTACTTACCTGGTTATTATCATCACTGCTAGTGTATTATACTATGGGAGCTGTGCGACACTGTACTTACCTGGTTATTATCATCACTGCTAGTGTATTATACTATGGGAGCTGTGTGACACTGTACTTACCTGGTTATTATCATCACTGCTAGTGTATTATACTATGGGAGCTGTATGACACTGTACTTACCTGGTTATTATCATCACTGCTAGTGTATTATACTATGGGACCTGTGTGACACTGTACTTACCTGGTTATTATCGTCACTGCTAGTGTATTATACTATGGGACCTGTGTGACACTGTACTTACCTGGTTATTATCGTCACTGCTAGTGTATTATACTATGGGAGCTGTGTGACACTGTACTTACCTGGTCATTATCATCACTACTAGTGTATTATACTACGGGAGCTGTGTGACACTGTACTTACCTGGTTATTATCATCACTGCTAGTGTATTATACTACGGGACCTGTGTGACACCGTACTTACCTGGTTATTATCATCACTGCTAGTGTATTATACTACGGGAGCTGTGTGACACCGTACTTACCTGGTTATTATCATCACTGCTAGTGTATTATACTATGGGAGCTGTGTGACACTATACTTATCTGGTTATTATCATCACTGCTAGTGTATTATACTACGGGAGCTGTGTGACACTGTACTTACCTGGTTATTATCATCACTGCTAGTGTATTATACTACGGGAGCTGTGTGACACTGTACTTACCTGGTTATTATCATCACTGCTAGTGTATTATACTACGGGAGCTGTGTGACACTATACTTACCTGGTTATTATCATCACTGCTAGTGTATTATACTACGGGAGCTGTGTGACACTGTACTTACCTGGTTATTATCATCACTGCTAGTGTATTATACTATGGGAGCTGTGCGACACTGTACTTACCTGGTTATTATCATCACTGCTAGTGTATTATACTATGGGAGCTGTGCGACACTGTACTTACCTGGTTATTATCATCACTGCTAGTGTATTATACTATGGGAGCTGTGTGACACTGTACTTACCTGGTTATTATCATCACTGCTAGTGTATTATACTATGGGAGCTGTGTGACACTGTACTTACCTGGTTATTATCGTCACTGCTAGTGTATTATACTATGGGAGCTGTGTGACACTGTACTTACCTGGTTATTATCGTCACTGCTAGTGTATTATACTATGGGAGCTGTGTGACACTGTACTTACCTGGTTATTATCGTCACTGCTAGTGTATTATACTATGGGAGCTGTGTGACACTGTACTTACCTGGTTATTATCGTCACTGCTAGTGTATTATACTATAGGAGCTGTGTGACACTGTACTTACCTGGTTATTATCGTCACTGCTAGTGTATTATACTATGGGAGCTGTGTGACACTGTACTTACCTGGTTATTATCGTCACTGCTAGTGTATTATACTATGGGAGCTGTGTGACACTGTACTTACCTGGTTATTATCGTCACTGCTAGTGTATTATACTATGGGAGCTGTGTGACACTGTACTTACCTGGTTATTATCATCACTGCTAGTGTATTATACTATGGGAGCTGTGTGATACTGTACTTACCTGGTTATTATCATCACTGCTAGTGTATTATACTATGGGAGCTGTGTGACACTGTACTTACCTGGTTATTATCATCACTGCTAGTGTATTATACTATGGGAGCTGTGTGACACTGTACTTACCTGGTTATTATTATCACTGCTAGTGTATTATACTATGGGAGCTGTGCGACACTGTACTTACCTGGTTATTATCATCACTGCTAGTGTATTATACTATGGGAGCTGTGCGACACTGTACTTACCTGGTTATTATCATCACTGCTAGTGTATTATACTATGGGAGCTGTGTGACACTGTACTTACCTGGTTATTATCATCACTGCTAGTGTATTATACTTTGGGAGCTGTGTGACACTGTACTTACCTGGTTATTATCATCACTGCTAGTGTATTATACTATGGGAGCTGTGTGACACTGTACTTACCTGGTTATTATCATCACTGCTAGTGTATTATACTATGGGAGCTGTGTGCACCCAGCAGTAACAGGTCTGTGTCTCCTCTGCAGCTGGCTGACATCGTCATAGATAGCCTGTGCCGGGGAGTGTTTGCCGGTGACTGCCGCCAGCTCAGCCTGCGCTCCTGCTTCCCCTTCCTGCACGAGGCAGAATGCAGGAGGAGGTCGGTCATCCTGGGCATGGCGACCAGCGGAGGTATAACCCCTTTCCCATTTCTTACCTTCATGTACAGAGAATTACCATGGAAGTTGTAGTGTTCATTCTAGCACCTGTCACAGCCCATGCAGTTCCTCTTCCCTGCCTGGGGTGTCGCTGTCTGCTCTGGTGCTTCTAGCACCCTCAGCTGGTGTATCAACGGAGCGTATCTTGTATGTTCTCACATCAGGCCCACTGTGTTATACCAGGCCTGGTGTCCTCTGTATAAGTGTTATGTGTCATCTGTATCATTGCCACAGGCGAGTCCCCGCTAATTGACTCTGCGCTCATCCAGAGATCCAAGAAAGAGCGTTGGAGCCAGTGGTCCCTGCGGGGCGGCATGCAGACCCTCTCCGATGCCCTGGCGGACTACATCAAGCAGAAAGGGGTGGAGATTCACAAGGACACCCCGGTGGAGGGACTGGAGATAGGAGGCGACAGCCGCTGGAAGGTGCTGGTTTTGGGAGGGGTTAGAGGTCACAATGGACACGGTGCCGCCAGCGTCTTCTTACCTCTCCTGTATTTGTAGGTCCAACTTCCAAATGGCAGCGTTGCGGCAGATCACGTGTTCAGCGCAGTCCCGGCTGCAGGTAATACACGCGTGTGCAGACAGAAGGTCCCGTGTTTATCTGTGGTGATATTACTCGGTTCAGACATGAGCCTGACTTGCTGCCATTTTGTCTCCAGTTCTAAGTCGGCTGCTGGCCCCCATTGCCAAGCCCATGGCGAATACCCTGAGTGAGCTGAGCGCCGCCTCCGTGGCCGTGGTGAATCTGGAGTATGATGGCGACATTTTACCTATATCTGTGAGTGTGCCCGGGGTCTCTGGGTCCAACTTTACAGTGCAAAATACTACCAACAGTCCCTATTATCGTGGAACAGTCCCCATTTTTAGGGGTGGTGATGTGGGCGATGAGAAATGGGCACGGCCTTGTGGGAAATGAATGTAAGGTCAGATTGGGCATGGCATCAGTGGTCATGTGAGTTTCCATGGAGACTGTAGCGTTACAGTGTACCAGTCTTGGTGGCCATGTTATTGGCTGAACCAGATTCCATGACGCTGCAGCCTGACTGGTGCCCTCACCGAGAGCGGGTCACAGCGTCCCTCCATGATGTTCCCAGTTGAGTTAGAGGCTGAATATTCGTCCGTCCCACAATATGGCTGCATCACCGGTGTTATGGCGACGGTGTGACAGGACACATTACCGACTCTCAGATCACAATGACCTATAGACCTGGGGGCGCCCTTCTCTAACGGTCTATCTTTACATCCCCCCCAGGGTTTTGGGCACCTGATCCCATCCTTTGAGGATAGCGCTGTGCTGGGCATCGTGTACGACTCGCTGGCCTTTCCAGAACACGACAGACGCGGCACCGCCTCCACCCGGCTAACGGTAACCACAAAATCACCGAATGGAACAGTACCACAGCGCTGACAATCTAATTACAAATCAATATTATATGCACAAACATTCATTTAAAACGTACTCATTAGTCTTTGTATATAACCAGAGCAGCGCTTCTGTTTTCTGTGTAAGTATAAGAATATTTATCTGTTTTATTTACAGGGGAAGGAATTGGGAACTACATTGTGGGCGCGGTGCTCAGTGTCCTAGTTGGTATTTGAGATATAGGGGTTTATTTATCACCATTGGCAACGGTCTACGATTTCCGGCATTTTTAAAGCTACACTTATGACGGGTTACGCCTTTAAAAACCGCCTGCCAAATCGGTGCTAAATCGGCACTTTTGATAGGTTGCTATTAGAGAAATTAGCCTCATAGACTGTTTCCTACCACACTCCCGTGTCTCTCCATCCTGGTGTGAGGAGGGGGGCAGCTATAGGAGGAAATGGCTGAATGTAGAGTAATTAGGATATATGAGCAGACCTGTCCGGGTGTCTGACCCGCTGTCACCCTGTCCTTCCCCTCAGGTGATGCTGGGTGGCGCCTGGTTTGAGAGCAGCCTGGGTGACCCGGACAAGGTGCCCCTGGAGAGGCTCTTGAATCTGGCAATCGAGGCAGCAAGGACACAGCTGGGAGTGAGCGGGAAGCCGAGCCGAGCCATTGCCAGCCTGAATAAGGTAGGTGTTCCTATGCAGTGTATATCCACTTCCCCGGTGTGCCTATGGGAGAGGTGTTTGTATTGGGGTAACCGCTCTCACCCTGCATCTAGAACACGAGTTGTTACTAGGAGCCATACTGTACATAGTGCTTTCATTACAAAGTCAGTGTTCTATAACTGGAAGCTGCTAACACACCCTAATTTGCTCAAACAGTGCTAACAGAAAACATGTAATGAAATGGTAAGTCATGGTAATGTCCAAATCTTTGACCTCCTATAATATAGGCCTGGCCAACCTGTGACTCTCAGGCTGTTGTGAAACTACAAGTCCCAGCGTACCCTCCCACTGATTAGCTGGTAAAGCACACTGGGACTTGTAGTTTCACGACAGCCGGACAGCCGCAGGTTGGCCAGGCCTGGTGTAGTATCAGAGCTGCAGGCCCTTGTTACTTACATGGAAGCAGCTCAGGTGGGTAATGGACTAACACAGCTCACCTGAATCACTGGGCCCCTCACACCTGGCCACGTGCTGCCTCTTCCCTGCAGGATAATACCTACAACACTCCTTCTCCCTCACCTGAATCACTGGGCTCCTCACACCTGGCCACGTGCTGCCTCTTCCCTGCAGGATAATACCTACAACACTCCTTCTCCCTCACCTGAATCACTGGGCCCCTCACACCTGGCCACGTGCTGCCTCTTCCCTGCAGGATAATACACACAACACTCCTTCTCCCTCACCTGAATCACTGGGCCCCTCACACCTGGCCACGTGCTGCTTCTTCCCTGCAGGATAATACATACAACACTCCTTTCTCCCTCACCTGAATCACTGGGCCCCTCACACCTGGCCACGTGCTGCCTCTTCCCTGCAGGATAATACATACAACTCTCCTTCTCCCTCACCTGATGACTCTCAAAATGGAGGTAGAAACCTGCAACAAAATGGTGGCTGCTCCGGCCTATCAGCTATAGCGAGGAGACGTCACGCCTTTCTTTCTCTCAGCATATGTCACACTTGCAGTTTACTCACAGAAAAGCTTCTTTACCTCAGTCCCAGAACCCCGTGTGCCTCTCCTGCACCATTACCCTGGGAACTTGTACACAGTCCTACAAAAGAGTTTTTAAATGTGTGTGTCTGGATCCTCCCCACCAATTCCCTATATAAGCGACTGTAGGCACAAATCTCAGTCCCAGAACCCCGTGTGTCTCTCCTGCCGCTCTCAGCCTCCTGCAGTCACCGCCTCCTCTCATTCTCTAGGCTCTGAGTAATGCAGCTTCTCTCTGCTCTATAGCGCCCCCTTTCTGCTTTCCCAGTTACACACAGCCTTCCCACCCCTGACCACTGTCTCACCCCGAGGCAGTCTGGGGGATGTAGTTTCCTTACAACATCACTGCGTTCTTTATCGCCCGCGCTGCCTGTCACAGGTAGCTCCGTAACAGGTGTGCCCTGTGCCGCTCCCTCCGCAGAACGCATGCCATCGTAAGGCTGCGCCCTAGGGGGTAGGTGGGCTAGAGCGCCATGACTGGAGAAGCGCACGCTAGCTGCAGAAGGATGCCCTGAGCAGCCGTACAGGCTTTGCCGGAGTTTTAACACTGTTGCGACGCAAACTCGCACCCTCCTCCTATAGGGGTCAATCCAATTATAAGCGAAGGGTGCAATTTGCGTTATAAACGCCGACAGCGAACCGGCAGCCTTCACGGCCCTCCCTGGTTTGTGTGTAACGGCTGCATGTACATTACAGAACATTTATAGTAACATAACTAAAGGCCCCCATACTGTACATCAGCAATTGTGCAATTTGCAATCGATTGAAAAGGGAAAGATTTTTATATACAATCGATTGCTGATGTTTGGGGGCCTTAAGGCTGGTACACACGTAAAGTGATGTTTGGGAGCCTTAAGGCTGGTACACACGTAAAGTGATGTTTGGGGGCCTTAAGGCTGGTACACACGTAAAACAAGAGATATGGTAAGAACTTACCTTTGTTATCTCTGTTTCTACGAAGTCCATAGGGTCCACAGGGTTGACCTTGGGGTATAGGTTGGGAACCAAATCCGGGCACCACGCAGTTAAAGCTTTTAGCTCCCAGGATGCACTTGGGTCCACTCTCCCTATAACCCCACCCCCAAGCCAGAGGCACCTCAGTTTGTAAGTAGCCAAAGGCCGGAGGAGGAGAGAAAAAGAGAGAGAAAACTGGAACACTCGATAACCATACTCACAGAAATGGGAGACGGAAAACCGGTGACCAGCCACACAGCCCATTCGAAGCCAGGTGCGTCAGGGCGGGCGCCCTGTGGACCCTATGGACTTCGTAGAAACAGAGATAACAAAGGTAAGTTCTTACCATATCTCTTGTTTTCTACTTCAGGGTCCATAGGGGGTCCACAGGGTTGACCTTGGGGATGTCCCAAAGCAGTTCAACCAAGGGAGGGGACGCTCCTGTGCTGAGAGGAGAATCCGCCGCCAAAAAGGAAGCATCCGGAGAGGCAAAGGAAACCAATGCCTAGAACCTTAAAAAGGTGTGGACAGAAGACCACGTGGCCATCTAGCAAGGCAAAACAGCCAAGGCGCCACAGCGAGCCACCCACGAGGGTTACATGGCCCGAGAAAAAACAAGCATCAACAACTGAAAGGCCTACCCATGGGTAGGCCCCTGAAGAAGACATACGAGGCCGTCCAGCCAACATTTGGCCATAGGCCGGCCATCCTTTCCTGTTAAAACCAGAAATTTCAGACCACCAATAAGGAGTCCGATTTCCGTCAGGAACCTGAACGGATCACATAAATCCACAGAGGCCGGACCACAGTCAATGAGGCCACACCAGCCGAGAGGACTGGGGACTGAATGGCCTCACCATAAGTTCCAGAATAATATGGAACCTAAAAATCACTAAGAAGAAACACAGGGTGAGAGCAACTCCCACCCTGACAAGATGCCCTCCAGAAGAGGGAGCCACATGAGAACGCTCCCAATTCCGACACTCACCTGGGTGATATAAACTCCCTGAGAGAAAGAGAGAAAGCCAAAGCAATAGACCATGTAATGGCTATCACAACCAGCGGTTCCATTAACTTTCCCCGGAGTTAACGAAGAACCACTACTAACTCCCAAGGAGTCCCTAGGGAGGACAAATGGAGGCATAATCCAGAAAACACTCCAAAGGATGAACTGGATATCAGAGCGGAGCAATTCCATATCTTAATCATACTGACAGTGTAGAGATCCGCACTGTCAGGAAGGCCAGGCCGAGGGTGAAACCCAAGCCAGCCGGAAGGAATGCCAGAATATCTGGAAATCCTGGACCCCAGAGGATCATATCGACAGGTATAATACCATAAGAATTATGGCTGCCACAGTTTGTGGTAGGTCCCAGCAAAAGCTGATCCATGTGCTCTAATCATTCCAACGATGACAAAGCCAGGGAAGCCGTAAGACCACTGTAGGGATGCTGTCAAAGACAAACTACCCAGGTCCAAGGCAAACCCCAGGACCCTGAGAAAACAGGTCTGGGCAGTGAAGCATCAGGAATGGAGTATCGATGGAGAGACTCCGAAAAACCAAGTACCCCTGACATCTGGGGCAATCAGGAGCCACCAGCAGGAAAGCATCTCCGTCTCGATTGAAACACTTCCCTCGAGGAAGAATGGAGACCGGAGAACACAGGTACGCAAATTGGAAGAACCACTTCACCGACAAAGAGTCACTGAAGGTTGCTTCAGAAGCCCCAGAGTTGGACTGTAACACCATAGTGTGATAGAGTCAGAAGGCCATGAGGGTCACCTCAGGAGGACCCCCCACCCCTGCTCACCAGGAGATGAAACCTCTCTTGGGGAAGAGACTAGTCCCCTGGATGCACGTCGTGATGGCTGAGGACTCCCGCTTCCCAATGGAGAGCACCTGAAATGAACACTGTCGAGATGGTCGGGAGGAGACCCTCAGACAATGTCCGAATGTATGACATACCTGACATTGCCACCCAACGAACAGTATTGCTAAAAAGGAAGCCACTGTTCTGACCCTGTCGGACTGAACTTTTTCAGGTTCACCGGGAAACAAGGGCTATGCCAGAGTGAAGGCCCAAGACTGGCTAAAGTTCCAACAAGTTAATTGACAGGGTGGAATCGACAGACATCCAACTGCACTGAAATGGATGCGAACCAGACACTGTCCTTAGCAAAGAATACCCTGGACGAGATGGCCATAGTCACCCGAAAAGGGACCGACTTGCCTCCGGGGAGAGCATCATCGTTTGAACAGTGATCAGACAGAAAAAACTTGTTCCATCTGGAGATAAGCCAATTATGGAAAGGCCTGGAATGGAACTAAGCCCATTCCACCCTTCCAAAGGCAGACACTGAATAGTGGACCATGCATCCCAGAGTGTAAAGACATATGTCGACTGCGCAGACATCCATGTACTCCTAATGGAAGAGTGTAGATGCCGTCTTACGCCAGAAGAATTCTCAGATTCTGAGAATCCAGCAGGGCTCCTAGGTGAAGAATACCCAGAAAGGGATGCAGGGAGGACTTTTTCCCCATTGATTAAACGTCTGCACCCTGAAGAAGCCACAGTCAACCTGACTCGGCTGTAAAGTACCCCGGTGATCCTGCTAAGAGCAGGAGGCCATCCAGGTACAGGAGCATTGGGATATACTGAACAGAAGAACTGTCAGAAAATCCAAAACGCTGGTAAACCCCTGTGGGGCTGAGAGCAGTCCCAACAGGCAGAGCCCGAAAAATCGTAAGTGCTGTGATACAGCAAACCTCAGTCCATGCTGAGGTAAGGTCTCTGTAAGTACCCGTAGGCACGCGTCCTGTATATCCAGTGATACCATAAAGTCCCCAGGTTCCAAACATAGTATGATGGAGCATAGGGATTGCCTCCT
This sequence comes from Taudactylus pleione, assembly GCA_031769625.1. Taxonomy (NCBI): domain Eukaryota; kingdom Metazoa; phylum Chordata; class Amphibia; order Anura; family Myobatrachidae; genus Taudactylus; species Taudactylus pleione. Next base: position 44,669 of record JAUIMM010002157.1, on the reverse strand, counting down.
GAGCCCAGGTAGCTTTAGGAACTGGTTCAGGGAAATGAGACAGAGAATAGGCCAAAGAGGACCATTCAGCCACCGCACCAGAAAGAAAGCAGAACAACCAGTCCCTCGCTGAGAAAGTGGGGATGGCCCAATTAGCTCCGCTTACCGCAACAACTGTATAGCTTTCTGGATTTGTAAGGCCCTGTTCCGAATAAGGGCCTGAGTACCATCACATGGAAATAGGCCGCCTGAGCAAAGAGAGTGCGTACCCTCCTACCCACGTAGCCGCGGCAACTAGACACTAGTACCGGGCAAACTGAGAAATCGCCATCTCCCAGTGGTAGGCCTGTCTCGTCAGGCTGACGATATATCCGTAGGTTCAGAAGCAGGATCGGCTGGCAGTCCAGGCCTGCTCGGAACTGGATATGTCGGCCCTTGTAAAGGCCGACAGTCTATGAAGAAACAGACCTTTAGGCTGACCCAGAGGACAAAAAGACTTAATAGTCTGAGGCCCTATAGTGAGCATAGCTGACGGCGGGAAATTTGTACTGCCACTGTCAAGGTCAGGACCCAACAAGATATACCCTATAGATGGTATCTGCACCTCTGCATTCCCAGAGCGCAGCCATAGGGTATTACGGAGGATACAGTCGCAGCCGGAACTCTGAAAGTTAGGAGACTGGTATCCAATATAGGCATTTCCACCTATGACAACAGCATATATTACGTGAGCGACCAAATACATTTGAACCCCCGACGTGTTGGAGGGGAAAAAACATTACAAATGCATCAGCTCAGTATGCAATAGTATTAACCACCCATGCTATAGCCATGGTAGGATGGGTAACAACTCCTGAAAGCAAGTATACTGATTTCAGGCAGAGTTACCACCTACGAAACCGAAGAATCCGACCACGCAGGAATGGGAGGCGTAGTAACGTCTGTAATCAGACGAGTAACATGCCCATCCACCCCAGGAGGGGCTCGTGATGACCCTCAGGGAATTTGGGACAGGAGGCCAAACACTGTTGTAACACCTCCTATCTGGCAACAGCCAGAGTCCCGCCATGCGATCCACCCGCTAGTCAGCAACAGGGAACCCGAAGGCATGTAAGACTGAGGGTGTATGATACAGGTGCAGGTCAACATTCACTCTAACCAGAATGGACCTGCTACCAGCCCTAAAGCAGGGATAATAATACCTGAAATAGGCTTCCCCCCGTGTAAGAGGGAAAGAGCCCCGAACAGTACCCAGTTCACGGCAGAGCCAAGTGGGAAGTAACCACAGGGCGTCAACCACGCCAATTTGCGTTTCATAGAAAAACGACATCCACCCAGGGTGGCCGTGGGAATCCCTGCAAGGGGAATGACAGACTATGGTGGCACCAGGGGGAATTCATATACTCGAAAACCCCCCGCAGGGATCGGTAGTCTGTGTCACAGGGGATGTGCAAGAAACTGCGAGATACCCTGAGATGAAAAGGGCAGTATGGTGAAGTAACCCCCAGGTGAGGTACAACAATGGGGCCCGCCCGGCAATCCGCAATTGAGAGGATCCCGAGAAAACAAACCGCCCAAGGGGGTCGTGAAAGGGGCCGGCACCCGATGACGCCACATACAGAACCATTTATGAAACAAATCCTCCGCACTAACACCTGCAGCACATGACATGCAGGATAGTAAAAATGGGTGCAGTCTAACGCTCTATCTCCTGGTCAGACATATCTGACCAAGCCTTGCGATCAAGCAGCGCTATACTGGTCCTGACTGATGCCAAAAATTAGCTGCAGGGACCCATTTTCAGCGTATGCAACACACAGTTCCACTCAAAATATGGCAACGTGCAGCACGCAACAGTATGTGACAAACCTCACAAATATTAACAAGTATATAAATGTGAGTCTCAGAACCACCCTAAGTACAGCTGTATTAGGGCAGATAAGGAAAGGGATAGATATACACTGACAGGTGAGAGAATAAAGTACAGTCAGCACTAGCATAAGTCACATACAATGCAGATATACACATATATACATAAACATGTCATATAATATACTGCACTATTACACTGCATGCAACTTACCCAGATTCAGTGTCTGGGATGGCTACAGCGCTGTGTACACTGACCTGATGGTGAGGTACGCAGGGGGACTGGACTCACTGCCATCTCCGGAGATCTCTGCTGCACCACAGAGAAAATGGCCGCTGGAGACCTCAGAAGAAGCGTGGCCCGCGGAGGAAGCAGCTCAGCGACGCCAGACTATGGATACTGAAAGACGCGCTGAGCTGAGGGGAGGAGCCGCTGTAACAGGGAAGGCTGTCTCCCCTGGCCGGCTATTAACCCCCGGGACGCCGGCTCCCTGCACCGAACACTAAGTCCCTGGTGGTCTAGTGGACACACGGGGTATGGGGGGCCCGCCGCCACTGCCGGCGCCTCCGGTCTGTCCCCAGAGACCGGAGGCACAGGACTGCATTTCAAATGCGCGGATCACCGCAAGCGGTGACCCGCGCCTTACCTGCTCCCCGTGGATCCGGCAGCAGTCCTGGGCGCCCGCAGAGTCCGGCTAGTACAGACTCTGGGGTCCCGCTGAGATCCCCAGATCTGTACTGGCGTCTCAGCGCAAGCGGGGTGACGGAGTGGCAGCTTAGACGTCCTATGGACAGTCTGACGCTGCCGCTCTGAAGAATCCAAAGTAAAAATAAAAAACTCTGTCCTTTAGAAAAAATAAAGCTTAGGGGCTGCTAATCAGCCCCCACTGCACTAAACGGTGACCCGACTCCGGCCGGGCACCAACTTAAACTGAGGTGCCTCTGGCTTGGGGGTGGGGTTATAGGGAGAGTGGACCCAAGTGCATCCTGGGAGCTAAAAGCTTTAACTGCGTGGTGCCCGGATTTGGTTCCCAACCTATACCCCAAGGTCAACCCTGTGGACCCCCTATGGACCCTGAAGTAGAAAGATTATCTGTCCAACCATCCAGCTAGTTGACTGGTTGGAATGACAATCTGGTAACGTATGGGAGTATCTGATGATCAGCAATTTGCTCCTAAATGGCAGAAAGCGGATGAAAATGGCGTCAGACAAGTTTGTTAAATGTTTGATCTAAACTATTTGTTCCAACAACAGTTTTAGTCCAAATTGCTGATCATCAGTTACTCCCATACGTTACCAGATTGTCATTCCAACCAATCACCTAGCTGGATGGTTGGACAGAAAATCTGTACCTGTGTATGCAGCTTTAGCGCTATTTCACACATGCCGGTTTTGACTGGGCGGCAAAAAGCCGCCCGGTATTTAACCGGCTGTGAAATATAGTACTGCAGGGAAAGGACAGGCTCCCTTCACACGGCACGGTCACCGTGATATAGCCGGGAAAAACTACTATACAGGACAGTGCCATGGCCGTACCGTCCCTGCACGCCAGTAGTGTGTAGGAAACAATGTTTCCTTACACACACACTGGCTTCTGCCGGCCGGGCGTGCGCTGCTGCTGCGCATGTCTAATAGGGAAATAAAACACCTGACATAAAAACGTCTCAAAGCCGCTGCTTATGAAAAAAGCCGTCCGGTTCTTGCCTGACCGGCTGAAACCGGCATGTGTGAGATAGCTCTTAGTCTTTGCCGGATCCCTGGGCTCTCATTGTTGTGTTACTCAGTAACCAAATGGCGTCTTTTGTTCCCTCACAGAGCTGCATTCCTCAGTACACGCTGGGACACTGGAGACGGCTGGGTAAGGGGACGACTGCACTGCTGTTATGTACTGTATATCACTACGCTGTACACGTCTGTCTGTGAGGTGCACTTACTGCCATCTTGTGTGTTTACTTATTGCCTGCAGGCAGCCATCTTGTGTGTTTAGTTATTGCCCGCAGGCAGCCATCTTGTGTGTTTAGTTATTGCCCGCAGGCAGCCATCTTGTGTGTTTAGTTATTGCCCGCAGGCAGCCATCTTGTGCGTTTTATTTATTTCCAGCAGGCAGCCATCTTGTGCGTTTAGTTATTGCCAGCTGGCAGCCATCTTGTGCGTTTTATTTATTTCCAGCAGGCAGCCATCTTGTGCGTTTAGTTATTGCCAGCAGGCAGCCATCTTGTGCGTTTAGTTATTGCCAGCAGGCAGCCATCTTGTGCGTTTAGTTATTGCCAGCTGGCAGCCATCTTGTGCGTTTAGTTATTGCCTGCAGGCAGCCATCTTGTGCGTTTAGTTATTGCCAGCTGGCAGCCATCTTGTGCGTTTACTTATTGCCCGCAGGCAGCCATCTTGTGCGTTTAGTTATTGCCAGCTGGCAGCCATCTTGTGCGTTTACTTATTGCCCGCAGGCAGCCATCTTGTGCGTTTAGTTATTGCCCGCAGGCAGCCATCTTGTGCGTTTAGTTATTGCCCGCAGGCAGCCATCTTGTGCGTTTAGTTATTGCCCGCAGACAGCCATCTTGTGCGTTTACTTATTGCCCGCAGGCAGCCATCTTGTGCGTTTAGTTATTGCCAGCAGGCAGCCATCTTGTGCGTTTAGTTATTGCCAGCTGGCAGCCATCTTGTGCGTTTACTTATTGCCCGCAGGCAGCCATCTTGTGCGTTTACTTATTGCCCGCAGGCAGCCATCTTGTGCGTTTACTTATTGCCAGCAGGCAGCCATCTTGTGCGTTTAGTTATTGCCAGCTGGCAGCCATCTTGTGCGTTTAGTTATTGCCAGCTGGCAGCCATCTTGTGCGTTTAGTTATTGCCAGCTGGCAGCCATCTTGTGCGTTTACTTATTGCCCGCAGGCAGCCATCTTGTGCGTTTACTTATTGCCCGCAGGCAGCCATCTTGTGCGTTTAGTTATTGCCAGCTGGCAGCCATCTTGTGCGTTTACTTATTGTCAGCAGGCAGCCATCTTGTGCGTTTAGTTATTGCCAGCTGGCAGCCATCTTGTGCGTTTACTTATTGCCCGCAGGCAGCCATCTTGTGCGTTTACTTATTGCCCGCAGGCAGCCATCTTGTGCGTTTAGTTATTGCCAGCAGGCAGCCATCTTGTGCGTTTAGTTATTGCCAGCTGGCAGCCATCTTGTGCGTTTACTTATTGCCCGCAGGCAGCCATCTTGTGCGTTTACTTATTGCCCGCAGGCAGCCATCTTGTGCGTTTAGTTATTGCCAGCAGGCAGCCATCTTGTGCGTTTAGTTATTGCCAGCTGGCAGCCATCTTGTGCGTTTAGTTATTGCCAGCTGGCAGCCATCTTGTGCGTTTAGTTATTGCCAGCTGGCAGCCATCTTGTGCGTTTAGTTATTGCCAGCTGGCAGCCATCTTGTGCGTTTAGTTATTGCCAGCTGGCAGCCATCTTGTGCGTTTACTTATTGCCCGCAGGCAGCCATCTTGTGCGTTTACTTATTGCCCGCAGGCAGCCATCTTGTGCGTTTAGTTATTGCCAGCTGGCAGCCATCTTGTACGTTTACTTATTGCCAGCAGGCAGCCATCTTGTGCGTTTAGTTATTGCCAGCTGGCAGCCATCTTGTGCGTTTACTTATTGCCAGCAGGCAGCCATCTTGTGCGTTTAGTTATTGCCAGCTGGCAGCCATCTTGTGCGTTTAGTTATTGCCAGCTGGCAGCCATCTTGTGCGTTTACTTATTGCCAGCAGGCAGCCATCTTGTGCGTTTACTTATTGCCAGCTGGCAGCCATCTTGTGCGTTTACTTATTGCCAACAGGCAGCCATCTTGTGCGTTTAGTTATTGCCAGCTGGCAGCCATCTTGTGCGTTTACTTATTGCCAGCTGGCAGCCATCTTGTGCGTTTACTTATTGCCAGCAGGCAGCCATCTTGTGCGTTTAGTTATTGCCAGCTGGCAGCCATCTTGTGCGTTTACTTATTGCCAGCAGGCAGCCATCTTGTGCGTTTACTTATTGCCAGCAGGCAGCCATCTTGTGCGTTTACTTATTGCCAGCAGGCAGCCATCTTGTGCGTTTACTTATTGCCCGCAGGCAGCCATCTTGTGCGTTTACTTATTGCCAGCAGGCAGCCATCTTGTGCGTTTACTTATTGCCAGCTGGCAGCCATCTTGTGCGTTTAGTTATTGCTAGGAGGATTAGAAATGAAGGGAAATGAAGTCTGAGGACAGATTTGCAGTCCAGTAAGAGCAGCTGTATACAGCACTTATACTATAAACTGAATACATCAATATACCGGCGCCGGATCCCGACCCCTGTCAGAATACGACCGCCGACATCCTGTAGGTAACTGGGTTAGGCACTAGGAAAGGGGGAGATTAAGTTTAGGCACTAGAGTAGGCCTGGCCAACCTGTGGCTCTCCAGCTGCTGTGAAACTACAAGTCCCAGTATGCCTTGCCAGAGTTTTAGCATTCCCTAATAGCAAAACTGTGGCAAGGCATGCTGGGACTTGTAGTTTCACAACAGCTGGAGAGCCACAGGTTGGCCAGGCCTGCACTAGAGGGTGAGGTTAGAGTTAGGATACCTACCAACAGGTGTCTGTACCCTAACCCTGTCGGGATTTTGACCAGCAGGATCCTGAGCACCGACATCCCGTACCCATCCCCTATACACACATAAAAGCTTTATTTATTTAGTACATTCTTACATCTCTTTGTCGGTATCTCCTCTGAGACCTCCCTTTTCTCGCCTACAGAAAACCTCTTCACGTACATACAGCAGAACCACCTACCTCTCAGCCTCATCGGCGCCTCGTATGAGGGCGTATCAGTCAATGACTGCATCTATAACGCCAAGAAATCGGTCTACAGCTTAAAGGGGCGCTAATGGGAAAACTCATCGTGCGATAACCTGCTTGTCCAATTGCTTCCAGACCAGCCCTCAGCACAGCGACCTCTGGGTGTGGTCGGAGATGTCCTGTCCTGAGGTCGGGCGGAAGGTTATTAGTAGCCAGTGATAGAAGTTATCACTGATCTCACTGTACCAATGAAAATAAAGTAACTTTCTATCACTTACTTGTGCTCTTCTTCTAATTGCAAATACCAGATACTTGCGAATACCCTGAAGTAATTGCTCCCTCCCAAGCCTTGGCCGTACACAATCAGCCAGCTGACATGTCCTACCTCACTCTACAAGCTATATTAGCGCCCGATGTCTGCAGAGCATTGCAGCATTATTACTCCTTGTTACCTGGAAGAAAGGTTTCTGGGAAACTGCTTTACTTCAACCTCTCAAACATTGACAAAGCGTAAAGGACTTTCACTTTACAATTTAATGATACCACGTCAGTGACAAATGCTGGGGGAGGGGATGTTGGGGGAGAGCGTGGGGTCTCTCACCTTCGTAGACACTATCCGATCCCTCTTTGCGGAGAGAAAAGTCTTTAAGTTCAATGTCTCTTTCAACTTCATATCATAAATATCAATAAAATATTTAATCCAAGTTCCATTCCAGTGTAACTGTGATACATCACGGCGAGCATTTAAATATTAAACAAGAGAATGAGTTATGTACAGCTAGCATACAGAGGCCGTGATCCGGTGGGAGAGGATACGCCATAAACACTTGGAGCGGTGGAAGGTAAATACTGTCTCACTCGAACTTAAGGTCCAGGTTTTTTTTTTTTTTTTTAAAGTTTGCACCAAACAACTGGTGAAAAATAATTTCCACCTCTTTAAGACACAGCAGCCTGAGGAATCCTTCGTCGTTGATCACACCCAGCGCACAGCACGGAGCATTAAATTACAATTTTTAAAATATATATTATCGTCCAGACATTTATGTACATGTATACATAGAGTCCCCCCCCGCCGGCTATCCAGTAATCAGGATGGACCTACCAGGCAGCAGCGCCATCTTGTGGCAGGGAGGGAGAGTTCAGTGAATGGCCATTCTCACAGTGAGGCACTCTGAAGGCAGGGGCTAAGTGTTACCGCACCAAACACCGCCCGCAGGAGCTGCCATTTTTATTATCCCGTAAGGAGAGTCTGCACCAGGCCCAAATCAGAGTTCTGCTATTTTTCTGATCTATTTAGCTTCCCAAGGCAGGACACTTCAATACGTCAGCAGTAATGATCCCAATTCCTGCAAAGGAACTCCTTCTGTACGCCATAAGAAAATACAAGATGGAGGCAGGGGATCCGCCTCCTGCATTAAACCGATCTTCATTGGAGTTGCCAGCAACAAGCCGTTAACGTTACTCAGAGTTGCGGAGCCTTGTTGCCAGTTTGCAGATCGGACGATAACGTAGGCGGCCTACTGCGAGCCGCGTGCTCCGGTGCTCTCCTACGTAGGTCCTTACTAAAGCTTCCGGCCTCTGACCGGGGCTCCGGTCCTCCAGTGTCTGAGACTGTACCGTTGGTCGCTCTTGCCAAAACTTTCCTTCGCTCCACCCTACTTCTCGCCCTACTTTTTTGGACCAGTTGTGGCGAGCGGATGAGGGAAAGCGTTTCTGTAGCAGGGTTGGGGTTTACAGTAACTGTACCATCCGTGCCCTCCCGCCGGACTCTCTTGGACTCGTTTAAGATGGCCGTAGATTCTGCAGCCTCCTTTACCCGGGCGTAGAAGACATTGCTGGTTTTCTTCCTGGCCGCTGCCGCCATCTCCTTTCCAACGGCAGCAGAGCGATTGGTCAGCGAGTGGACAAACACAGACAGCTTCCCCCTGGTGGAACTATTGGTCGTATAATTGTGTTGATGCTTTACGGGTGGTGGTGTGGGCCCACGCGTCCGTAAGGGCTTCTGCGACCTGGGGTCCATTCCGATATCCACAGTGATGTTGGTGTATAGGGGTTCCAGTTCTTTTGCGAGCAGGGTGTAAGTCAGGGAGTTCATGCCGTCCTGAGTCCACATTCTCTGGGTCCTGATGAGAAGATCAAACCTGCGCGACAAACGTAGACATGTCTAAGTTGTATTACATGCAATGCCTCCTCACAGCCTGCAGGTGTCACTCTGGCACCAGGTGTGGTCTCAGAGAGCCAGTAGCATTAGGCACATTCTCATAGAGCAATGACTTCTGCCTGTGACCGGCCATTCCCGCAATTACCTCTGTCCTACACCTCACTGTATACATCCCCTCGGTGACTTTCCTGCTGAACCAGATCTGCCATCCTCCCTTTATCTCAATATCCTCTGCTCAGGTACATACACAGATACTGTACAAGATGTAATGAAGGGGGACAGAATCTAATGACCCTCCAATTATACTGGAATTTTAAGTAGAATCTATAGAAGGATGTGTATGGATGTGTGTACGTTATGTATATATGTGTGTATGCTCTGTACGCGTGTACATTATGTATATATGTGTGTATGCTATGTACATATGTGTGTAAGTTATGTACGTGTGTACGTTATGTATATATGTGTGTTATGTATGCGTGTACGTTATGTATATATGTGTGTTATGTACGCGTGTACGTTATGTATATATGTGTGTATGCTCTGTACGCGTGTACATTATGTATATATGTGTGTATGCTATGTACATATGTGTGTAAGTTATGTACGTGTGTACGTTATGTATATATGTGTGTTATGTATGCGTGTACGTTATGTATATATGTGTGTTATGTACGCGTGTACGTTATGTATATATGTGTGTATGCTATGTACGCGTGTACGTTATGTATATATGTGTGTATGCTATGTACATATGTGTGTAAGTTATGTACGCGTGTACGTTATGTATATATGTGTGTATGCTATGTACGCGTGTACGTTATGTATATATGTGTGTATGCTATGTACATATGTGTGTAAGTTATGTACGCGTGTACGTTATGTATATATGTGTGTATGCTATGTACGCGTGTACGTTATGTATATATGTGTGTATGCTATGTACATGTGTCTAAGTTATGTACGCGTGTACGTTATGTATGTGTGTGTATGCTATGTACATATGTATCTACATATGTGTGTAAGTTATGTACATATGTGTGTAAGTTATGTATGCGTGTACGTTATGTATATGTGTGTATGCTATGTACATGTGTGTAAGTTATGTACGCGTGTATGTTATGTATATATGTGTGTACGTTATGTACACGTGTATTATGTATATATGTGTGTATGCTATGTACATATGTGTGTAAGTTATGTTCGCGTGTACGTTATGTATATATGTTATGTACATATGTATCTACATGTGTGTAAGTTATGTACACGTGTACGTTATGTATATATGTTATGTACATATGTATCTACATGTGTGTAAGTTATGTATATATGTGTGTATGTTATGTACATGTGTCTAAGTTATGTACGCGTATGCTATGTACATATGTATCTACATGTGTGTAAGTTATGTACATGTGTCTAAGTTATGTACGCGTATGCTATGTACATATGTATCTACATGTGTGTAAGTTATGTACATATGTGTCTAAGTTATGTATGCGTGTACGTATGTACACATTTGTGTACGTTATGTATACATGTGTGTATGCTATGTATACATGTGTGTAAGTTATGTATATATGTGTGTACGTTATGTATATATGTGTGTACATTATTTGTGTGTATGCTATGTACATGTGTGTAAGTTATGTACGCGTGTACGTTATGTATACGTGTGTATGCTATGTATACATGTGTGTAAGTTATGTACGCGTGTACGTTATGTATATATGTGTGTACGTTATGTATATATGTGTGTACATTATTTTTGTGTATGCTATGTACATGTGTGTAAGTTATGTACGCGTGTACGTTATGTATACATGTGTGTATGCTATGTATACATGTGTGTAAGTTATGTACGCGTGTACGTTATGTATATATGTGTGTACATTATTTGTGTGTATGCTATGTACATGTGTGTAAGTTATGTACGCGTGTACATTATGTATATATGTGTGTATGCTATGTACATGTGTACGTTATGTACATTTGTGTAAGTTATGTACGCGTGTACGTTATGTATATATGCGTGTACGTTATGTATATATGTGTGTACATTATTTGTGTGTATGCTATGTACATGTGTGTAAGTTATGTACGCATGTACGTTATGTATATATGTGTGTACGTTATGTATATATGTGTGTACATTATTTGTGTGTATGCTATGTACATGTGTGTAAGTTATGTACGCGTGTATGTTATGTATACATGTGTGTATGCTATGTATACATGTGTGTAAGTTATGTACGCGTGTACGTTATGTATATATGTGTGTACGTTATGTATATATGTGTGTACTTTATTTGTGTGTATGCTATGTACATGTGTGTAAGTTATGTACGCGTGTACATTATGTATATATGTGTGTATGCTATGTACATGTGTACGTTATGTACATGTGTGTAAGTTATGTATATATGTGTGTACGTTATGTACGCGTGTATGTTATGTATATATGTGTGTATGCTATGTACATGTGTGTAAGTTATGTATGCGTGTACGTTGTGTGTGTACATTATGTATATATGTGTGTACATTATGTACGCGTGTGTTATGTATGTGTGTACGTTATGTATATATGTGTGTATGCTATGTACATGTGTGTAAGTTATGTACGTGTGTACGTTATGTATATATGTGTGTACATTATGTACGCGTGTGTTATGTATATATGTGTGTACATTATGTACGCGTGTATGTTATGTATATATGTGTGTATGTTATGTACATATGTATCTACATATGTGTGTAAGTTATGTATATATGTGTGTACATTATGTACGCGTGTATGTTATGTATGTGTGTACGTTATGTATATAAACTATATATGTGTGTATGCGTGTTTATACACATGTGTATTTATTATTTTAGTTTAGTGTTTGCTGGGGTCTCGCTTACTGGCTCCTATCTCCCATTTTCTGTAGAACAGAATTGGGAACCTTATTGGGACGTCTATTACAGTGTTGTAGGATGACTTAATTAGTTATGTGCTGCTAAATACTGTAACGGATTATGTATTATTATTGGGATGATTTTGTATTATCTATAAAAATCTACCATTCTGTTTTCAGATGTTAAACTGGAATTGTAATAATGATTTCTCTATTTTCTGTATGTTATATTCGGTGTTTCAATAAAAAATTATTTAGAATAAAAATAAAGAAATCATCAGTTGGGATTGATCGGGTGCCATCTGCAACCCCCTTATATGACATATACACTGTATCCAGGCTATATACACCATGCAGAATCTGTTATTAAGGTTCTGGTGTTACCTCACACCCCATAAACCTTTCCAATAAGCCCAGACGCACATTTAATGCCCCGTCTGAGGGTACAGAAGGCAGCAATCACTTTTTTGGGGGGCAGGTTAGGAACCGGGCCCTAGAGTAAAGTGGTGACCCCCTGCTAGACACTAGGTAATATAGTGTATAATCATGTGACCAATTAGTGTATTAGAAGAAGAATAATAATAATATAAAGATATTATTAATCACATAAATGGTCACATGCTCGCAGTGTTATTACACCCAGCTGCTGCCCTCCTAATAAGCATGATTACACCTCCAGGCAGCAATGACCATCTCACCTGTGCGGGTTTTCTTCATTGCCCGTGTCACCCCTGTGCTTCACCATCTTATAATGGCCCACTGATACAGGCGGGCGGCTGATCTTCATGCCAGCCAGGCGGACCCTGGGCAGAGGAGAGACAGTGTTAGTGAGTGACTAACGCTATAATGACCATATGGATAAGGGAGGTCTCAGGGGGCACTGTATATACAGGGCCGACGCACCACGGACTGGGCGGGCGGGCAGGCAAAGGCGAGACAGAACAGGACAATGGGCTTCTGGAGCGCACGCTCTGTGAGAGAGCAAACGCCAACCTGGGCTTTGTAAGTTTTTGGGGTCAGGACAGAAAGAAACTCAGTAAAACCTCACTTACAAAGGTTATAGAGGACGAGGCAGAGGCTCCATGCTGGGGCATGCTGTTATCAGAGGAAATTCACCTTTATCCAATCATTTATATGATGGGTTATAGACAAACATACAATAACTTTGAATAGTGGAGAGACAGGCAGGGAGCGTTTAGTGTGTGTGAGGGGGTAATAGGGGGTAACGGGGAGTGTCAGCTAAAACCACGTGTGAAAGTGGACTAGGTTCATATAATAGGAACTGGTCCAAAACGGCCTCAATACCAATAGACCCTCTGTTCCCCCCTCACCGCAAGACACACCTAAAGGGAGGAATAACCCCAGACCCACAACGGGGAAATAACCGGGAGAAGCCTTTGAATAACGTCAGGGTGAGTAACGCTCAGTGGTTCCCCTGGTCGTACGGTTACATTGCAATATAAACTCCCTCAGCAGGAATTGCTTTGAGACCGTTCTGGACGAACAGCGGGAGATCCCGGTTTTGGACACTGGGCCTGATTCAGAGCTGGACGCTATTTGCGGACGCTCGTTCATTAAAAGGGGCTGGCTATTTAAATTAAGCGCTCGCTCTTTGCGGTCTGTTGACGCCTCTATGTCTGAACGAGCGAACAAAACATGCGCTCACTATTTAAGAAAAAACGTCCCCTGGCCGCTCGCATCCTACGTCATCACCGCTATTAGATTAATCGAGTACATCGAAAGGCGTATGAACTGCTCGCAGTGCTTGTGGTAGGGTTTTCCTACCGCAATCATGCGAACAGTTCAGGCTAAAAGACAACCAAGTGACGTGGTCGATGACGCTGCTGTAGTAATTATGCACTCCCATAAAACGCCCGTTTTGACCTTTAAGCACGCCTGCGTTCGGATCTCCACTCCCCGTTTTCAAGCACCTTCCCCTGTTACCACCCACATACGCCTCCTCCTGTCACTCAAATTAGCAGGCATTCGCTATTTTGTGAGCACACGATTTTCGACCGCACTGACTGGTTCGCGCATGCGTATTACAATCCGTATGCATGCGCAGTTGGGCGAACATCGCTCGGAACGAACGAGCGGCCGCTTACGAGCGGCTCTGAATCAGGCCCACAGACTGATTCACCAGTTCCTATTATATGAATCTAGTCCTCATTCACATCCGATTTCAATTTGAACCATTGTCAAGTGACCTATATATATATATATATATATTGTCTGTCCATGTTATACGTTGTTTGTATATTGCATAATGGTATTAGGTACATATAGATCCATATTTCCATTCAAACTGTATTATATTGCATACACCATTGTTTTTAGTATTCCCTAAATCCTTTTAATAAATATATAATTTTTCCATTTTAATGGTAGTATTTAACCTTTTGGAATAAACAGTTATAGAATGTTCTATTGAATCTCTACAGATGTATAAATCTACATAATACGTCACCTATGGATATACTGCACATGTATATGGGATGTGCTATTGTCATATTATTATAGAGGGAGTATAGAACCCCTCAATGTCTGCGGCTGGGGCCTATGTGAGATCCCGTATAGACGCGTTCAGCTCTGCGGCTGGAGCCTATGTGAGATCCCGTATAGACACGTTCAGCTCTGCGGCTGGGGCCTATGTGAGATCCCGTATAGACACGTTCAGCTCTGCGGCTGGGGCCTATGTGAGATCCCGTATAGACACGTTCAGCTCTGCGGCTGGAGACTGTTAGATCCCGTATAGACACGTTCAGCTCTGCGGCTGGAGCCTATGTGAGAACCCGTATAGACACGTTCAGCTCTGCGGCTGGGGCCTATGTGAGAACCCGTATAGACACGTTCAGCTCTGCGGCTGGGGCCTATGTGAGAACCCGTATAGACGCGTTCAGCTCTGCGGCTGGGGCCTATGTGAGATCCCGTATAGACGCGTTCAGCTCTGCGGCTGGGGCCTATGTGAGATCCCGTATAGACACGTTCAGCTCTGCGGCTGGGGCCAATGTGAGATCCCGTATAGCCACGTTCAGCTCTGCGGCTGGAGCCTATGTGAGATCCCGTATAGACACGTTCAGCTCTGCGGCTGGAGCCTATGTGAGATCCCGTATAGACACGTTCAGCGCAGACTATTCTCACTATTTGCACAACCAATGTACAGAAGGACTAGAATCACAATAACATGATATAATCACCGGCTGAGCGCGTGTAACGTTCTCATCTAGTAAGAAGGTATCTCGTAGGATGTGTGTCAAAAGCATACAGAAGAGTAGGTACCAAAACACACTTCTGATAAAGTTGCTAGTACCTTGATAAACCGCCCGTGTTCATATTCTGGTACAGGTTAGATATGGGATCCCGGCTGTCAGAATACCGACACTAACCGGTAAGTTTCCTAACCCTAACCCACCCTCCCCAGTGCCTGAATCTAACTTCCCCCCCTAGTGCCTAACCCTAACCTTCCCCTCACCGCACCCTAAACCTAACCTCCCCCCTAGTGCCTAACCCTCCCCGCACCCTAAACCTAACCCTCCCCGGTGCCTGAACCTAACCTCCCCCCTAGTGCCTAACCCTCCCCTCCCCGCACCCTAAACCTCCCTCCCCAGTGCCTGAACCTAACCTCCCCCCTAGTGCCTAACCCTAACCTTCCCTCCCCTCCCCGCACCTCACCTCACCTCACCCTAACCCTCCCTCCCCGGTGCCTGAACCTAACCTCCCCCCTAGTGCCTAACCCTAACCTTCCCCTCCCCGCACCCTAAACCTCCCTCCCCAGTGCCTGAACCTAACCTCCCCCCTAGTGCCTAACCCTAACCTTCCCTCCCCGCACCTCACCCTAAACTTAACCCTCCCTCCCCGATGCCTGAACCTAACCCTCCCCACTTATTGCCTAACCCTAACCTTCCCCTCCCCACACCCTAAACCTTCCCCTTCCCACTTAGTGCCTAACCCTAACCTTCCCCTCCCCCTAAACCTTACCCTCTCCACTTAGTGCCTAACACTAACCTTCCCCTCCCCACTTATTGCCTAACCCTAACCTTCCCCTCACACTAAACCTTCCCCTCCCCACTTAGTGCCTAACCTTCCCCTCCCCCTAAACCTTCCCCTCTCCACTTAGTGCCTAACACTAACCTTCCCCTCAACCTATCCCTCCCAACTTAGTGCCTAAGTCTAAACATCCCCTCCCCACACCCTAACCTTCCCCTCCCCACTTAGTGCCTAACCCTAACCTTCCCCTTACCCTAAACCTTCCCCTTCCCTCAACCTTCCCCTCCCCACTTAGTGCCTAACCCTAACCTTCTCCTCCCCTCACCCTAAACCTTCCCCTCCCCACTTAGTGCCTAACCCTAACCTTCCCCTCCCGACAACCTAAACCTTCCCCTCCCCTCACCCTAAACCTTCCCCCTCCCCACTTAGTCCCTGACTCTAACCTTCCCCTCCCCACTTAGTGCCTGACTCTAACCTTCCCCTCCCCACTTAGTGCCTGACCCTAACCTTCCCCTCCCCACTTAGTGCCTAACCCTAACCTTCCCTCCCCCTAAACCTTCCCCTCCCCTCAACCTAACCCTCCCCACTTAGTGCCTGACCCTAACCTTCCCCTCCCCACTTAGTGCCTGACCCTAACCTTCCCCTCCCCACTTAGTGCCTGACCCTAACCTTCCCCTCCCCACTTAGTGCCTGACCCTAACCTTCCCCTCCCCACTTAGTGCCTAACCCTAACCTTCCCCTCCCCCTAAACCTTCCCCACCCCTCAACCGAAACCTCCCCACTTAGTGCCTGACCCTAACCTTCCCCTCCCCACTTAGTGCCTGACCCTAACCTTCCCCTCCCCACTTAGTGCCTGACCCTAACCTTCCCCTCCCCTCCCCTCAACCTAACCCTCCCCACTTAGTGCCTGACCCTAAACCTTCCCCTCCCCACTTAGTGCCTGACCCTAACCTTCCCCTCCCCTCCCCCTAACCCTCCCCACTTAGTGCCTGACCCTAAACCTTCCCCTCCCCACTTAGGGCCTGATTCAGACCCACTCGCGAGCGGCTGTCCGCTCGCAAGTGGGTCGATGGCCTGCACTGCGCATGCGCACGATGGAGGGAGCTCCGTCGTGCGCATGCGCGAGACGCAACGAGCGAAGGACGTTCCTTCGCTCGTAGTGTCTGATCAAAGGGGGCGTGCTGTCGATGTTGATTGACAGCATGCCCCCTTTGGTGGGCGTGCCTGCGAGACGGAGGCGTTCCCAAGGGAATGCCTACCGTCAGAAGCCGGCCCCACTGACATCACTAGTGATGTCAGTGGGAGTGATTTTGGCTCTGATAGAGCCAAAATCACTCCTGGCCCTGCGGTTGAAAAACTCAACCGCAGGCTTCTGCTCGCAGTGACGATGGTCGCGATGGTCAAGACCATAGTGACCATCATCCTGCACGCTCGTATATGCTGTGGGTGGTGACCCACAGCTATACGAGCGTCCAGGAGGACGCTCCATTTTAATGGAGGTGGGCCCTGATTCAGAGCGAGCGCTCTGGTCAGAGCATCCGGCTCTGAATCAGGGCCTTAGTGCCTAACCCTAACCTTCCCCTCCCCACTTAGTGCCTAACCCTAACCTTCCCCTCCCCACTTAGTGCCTGACCCTAAACCTTCCCCTCCCCACTTAGTGCCTAACCCTAACCTTCCCCTCCCCACTTAGGGCCTAACCCTAATCTTCCCCTCCCCTCCCCCTAACCCTCCCCTCAACCTAACCCTCCCCACTTAGTGCCTGACCCTAACCTTCCCCTCCACGCACCCTAAACCTAACCCTCCCCACTTAGTGCCTGACCCTAAACCTTCCCCTCCCCACTTAGTACCTAACCCTAACCTTCCCCTCCCCGCACCCTAAACCTATCCCCCTATACTTACCTTTGGGATCCCGGCAGACGGTATTCTGGAGCCGAGATCCCGACTGCTGTCAGGATTCCAGCTTCGGTATTTAGACAGTCGGCGTCCCGTCCGCCGGGATGCCGACTACATCCCTCCTGGCACAGTTAGAACAGGAATATATATAATTTTTTTTTCTATAACTACTATAAATTATAAGTTTGACTATAACCCATCTTTTTAAATAATTCAATAAAATGTCATTTTTAATTTCACAACTCTATCATATAACCATACCCCAACATAGAGTCTCTCTGTATCTTCCGCTGTAGCCACAAGGCCGTAACGAGCGCTCTATGGGCGGTAGCGTCTCTGCCCCGTGGCCCATGCTTCTGGAATGGGACCCTACAGCCACTATTGATGCGACAGTGCCACCCAGAGCGTCCTCAGGACAGTGCCGCACTTCCTGGTAATCTGCACGACGTTGTGCACTCAGGGGGCGGAGCGGACACACGGTGCACTGCGCCCTGTTACTGCGCGGGTATGCTATGTACAACACGGACTCTAGGAAGCACCACCGACAAGTTTAACCCCCCACATGGAGTATTACTATGATATATGTTGGGTAAATATTACATTTTTTTCAACATTTGAAGATTTTACTCCAATGTGGAAAACTTTTGTCCTTTGAAATTGCAAAAATCGCCAGTGAAATTAACCAATGTTTTTTACGTCATTTATTTTTTAAACTTTGCACAGATGCGTCAATTTTTACAGGGCGCGCCTGATCTGCGCAATGTGGCGTTGTCGGTGGGGTGTTGCGTCTAGCAAAATAAATGTAGCGTTTGCTTTCAGGAGGGGAATAATGCTAAGGCGGCTGGATAAAGAGAAGAAACACAATACACTAACTCATCTAACACATACCGAGTATACACACTGTACTAACACATACCGAGTATACACACCGTACTAACTCATCTAACACATACCGAGTATACACACTGTACTAACACATACAGAGTATACACACCGTACTAACACATCTAACACATACCAAGGATACACACTGTACTAACTCATCTAACACATACCGAGGATACACACCGTACTAGCTCATCTAACACATACCGAGGATACACACCGTACTAACTCATCTAACACATACCGATGATACACACCGTACTAACTCATCTAACACATACCGAGGATACACACCGTACTAACTCATCTAACACATACCGAGGATACACATCGTACTAACTCATCTAACACATACCGAGTATACACACCGTACTAACTCATCTAACA
This sequence comes from Taudactylus pleione, assembly GCA_031769625.1. Taxonomy (NCBI): domain Eukaryota; kingdom Metazoa; phylum Chordata; class Amphibia; order Anura; family Myobatrachidae; genus Taudactylus; species Taudactylus pleione. Next base: position 25,830 of record JAUIMM010002157.1, on the reverse strand, counting down.
CATACCGAGGATACACACCGTACTAACTCATCTAACACATACCGATGATACACACCGTACTAACTCATCTAACACATACCGAGGATACACACCGTACTAACTCATCTAACACATACCGAGGATACACATCGTACTAACTCATCTAACCAAATACCGAGGTTACACACCGTACTAACTCATCTAACACATACCGAGGATACACACTGTACTAACACATCTAACACATACCAAGGATACACACTGTAGTAACTCATCTAACCACATAGAGGATACACACTGTAGTAACTCATCTAACACATACCGAGGATACACACCGTACTAACTCATATAAACACATACCGAGGATACACACCGTACTAACTCATCTAACACATACCGAGGATACACACCGTACTAACTCATCTAACCAAATACCGAGGTTACACACCGTACTAACACATTTAACACATACCGAGTATACACACCGTACTAACTCACGTAACCACATACCGAGGATACACACCGTACTAACTCATCTAACACATACCAAGGATACACACTGTACTAACTCATCTAACCACATACCGATGATACACACTGTACTAACTCATCTAACAAAATCAAATACAACCTAATAACAGGGTCACTTGTCTCCCCTCTAAGTACTCAGTGGTGGGCGTACAGTACACCCAGTAATGGGGTCACTCGTCTCCCCTCTAAGTACTCAGTTGTCGGCGTACAGTACAGCCAGTAACAGGGTCACTCGTCTCCCCTCTAAGTACTCAGTGGTGGGCGTACAGTACACCCAGTAACGGGGTCACTCATCTCCCCTCCAAGTACTCAGTGGTGGGCGTAAAGTACACCCAGTAACGGGGTCACTCCCCTCCCTTCCAAGTACTCAGTGGTGGGTGTACAGTACACCCAGTAACGGGGTCACTCGTCTCCCCTCCAAGTACTCAGTGGTGGGCGTACAGTACACCCAGTAACGGGGTCACTCCCCTCCCCTCCAAGTACTCAGTGGTGGGCGTACACCCAGTAACGGGATCACTTGTCTCCCCTCTAAGTACTCAGTGGTGGGCGTACAGTACACCCAGTAACGGGGTCACTCGTCTCCCCTGTAAGTGCCCAGTGGAGGGCGTACACCCAGTTTTGGGGCCACTTCTCGTCCCTGTATGAGCCCAGTTGCTGGGTAGGGAGCTGGGAATGTTTGAAATCTCCCAGGGACAGCACAGATGGGGCTTTGTGCTGTACACACAATACGGATACACAGAGGGGGGGGCTGGATACATGGAGCGGGGACATTCTGTGCCAGACAGATTACACATACAGAGACACAGCCATTGTTCATCTTCATACTGATACTACCCACAATGCACTGCACAGCGGCTGTCATCCATAATGCTCTCACTTTTCTTTGTATAGAAGCCAAAATATGGAGATTGTTGGTTTTGGGCTAAACCTGTCCTGGATTATTGTCCTTCATATGCAGCCAGCCTTTACCCCCAGTGCTCTGCTCCCATGAATACGGGGATTACCCCCCTAGTGCTCTGCTCCCCTATCTACAGATGACCCCCAGTGCTCTGCTCCCCTGTCTACTGATGACCTCCCAGTGCTCTGCTCCCCTGTCTACCGATGACCCCCCCAGTGCTCTGCTCCCCTGTCTACCGATGACCTCCCAGTGCTCTGCTCCCCTGTCTACAGATGACCCCTCAGTGCTCTGCTCCCGTCTACAGATGACCCCCTCAGTGCTCTGCTCCCCTGTCTACCGATGACCCCCCCAGTTCTCTGCTCCCGTCTACCGATGACCCCCCAGTTCTCTGCTCCCGCCTACAGATGACCCCCCCAGTTCTCTGCTCCCCTGTCTACAGATGACCCCCCCAGTTCTCTGCTCCCTGTCTACAGATGACCCCTCAGTGCTCTGCTCCCCTGTCTACCGATGACCCCCCCAGTGCTCTGCTCCCCTGTCTACCGATGACCCCCCAGTGCTCAGCTCCCGTCAAAAGATAACCCCCAGTGCTCGGCTCCCCTGTCTACAGATGACCCCCCCAGTGCTCTGCTCCCCTGTCTACAGATGACCTCCCAGTGCTCTGCTCCCCTGTCTACAGATGACCCACCAGTGCTCTGCTCCCCTGTCTACAGATGACCCCCAGTGCTCTGCTCCCCTGTCTACAGATGAACCCCAGTGCTCTGCTCCCCTGTCTACAGATGACCCCCCAGTGCTCTGCTCCCCTGTCTACAGATGAACCCCAGTGCTCTGCTCCCCTGTCTACAGATGACCCCCCAGTGCTCTGCTCCCCTGTCTACAGATGACCTCCCAGTGCTCTGCTCCCCTGTCTACAGATGACCCCCCAGTGGTCTGCTCCCCAGTCTACAGATGACCTCCCAGTGCTCTGCTCCCCTGTCTACAGATGAACCCCAGTGCTCTGCTCCCCTGTCTACAGATGACCCCCCAGTGCTCTGCTCCCCTGTCTACAGATGAACCCCAGTGCTCTGCTCCCCTGTCTACAGATGACCCCCCAGTGCTCTGCTCCCCTGTCTACAGATGACCCCCCAGTGCTCTGCTCCCCTGTCTACAGATGACCTCCCAGTGCTCTGCTCCCCTGTCTACAGATGACCCCCCAGTGGTCTGCTCCCCAGTCTACAGATGACCTCCCAGTGCTCTGCTCCCCAGTCTACAGATGACCCACAGTGCTCTGCTCTCCTCAATATACACCTTGCTCTCAGTGCTTGCTCAGTAGTCACCGGTCTGCTCTGGAGAGTCACAGGTTTATGCCGATGTCCCGGTCACCTACCTGCTCTCGTCACCTGGTTCTTAGATAAACGATGTGAAAAAAAGAAAAATGAGATGAAGGAAAGAAAATGAATCCAGCTGATGGCAGAGAGAGGAGCATGCGGGTCCCAGCGTGAGGAGCGACAGCGAGGAGAGAGAGAGAGAGAGAGACGTAGAGATGAGACAGACACCATGAGAACACAGCACTACACAATGGACGCCGCCCCAGAATCCTTCACTGGGGCTTATTGTATTCATGTCATTTAAGAGTAAAATAAATCTGAAAAATATTTTAATACAAGATGTAAGCTTTAGCCAACATGGCGTCCCCCTCTTCCCCAGGGGGCATACGGGGGAACCGCGTCAGCGCTGCAACACTTCTCCCAGCGTGGGGAAACTTAAAATTCAATCAGTGCCAAGACAGTATCTAACGATTGTGCTGATTGGACGGCGTTGTGGCTCTGATCATTGACCCGAAACTCACACAACGCTGCCTCAGTGTCGCCTCCTGACGGCCCGGGAAGAGTTGGGGCGCTGACGGGCGAGTTCTGCCAAATTACAGGCTTGTCTGGCATGTGACCCCTACATCTCTGCTAATCGGGGGAGATGGCGGTCACAGCTAGATTTTACATTTCATGGGAATTTATTACATTACAGAAAGTGTAAGGAACATAAATAAAACTAAATAAACTGTAAATGTGAAATACGTGATAATATTCCTGTAGTTACTTACACGGAGCCAAGAGATAAAGGCGGGGGGGGTCAGATAGAGAGAAGGAGAGCGCATGGAGCCAAGAGATAAAGGTGCGTACGGGGGGGGCAGATAGAGAGAAGGACAGCGCATGGAGCCAAGAGATAAAGGCGGGGGGGGGGGGGGTGTGTGTGTGTCATATAGAGAGAAGGACAGTGCATGGAGCCAAGAGATAAAGGTGGGGGGGGGGGGTGTCATATAGAGAGAAGGACAGCGCATGGAGCCAAGAGATAAAGGTGGGGGGGGGGGGGGTCAGATAGAGAGAAGGATAGCGCATGGAGCCAAGAGATAAAGGCGGGGGGGGGTCAGATAGAGAGAAGGACAGCGGCACATAGAGCCAAGAGATAAAGGCGGGGGGGGGTGTCAGATAGAGAAGGATAGCGCATGGAGCCAAGAGATAAAGGTGTGGGGGGGGGGTCAGATAGAGAGAAGGATAGCGCATGGAGCCAAGAGATAAAGGTGGGTGGGGGGGGGAGGTGAGATAGAGAGAAGGACAGCGCATGGAGCCAAGAGATAAAGGCGGGGATGGGGTCAGATAGAGAGAAGGACAGCGCATGGAGCCAAGAGATAAAGGCGGGGATGGGGTCAGATAGAGAGAAGGACAGCGCATGGAGCCAAGAGATAAAGGCGGGGGGGGGGTCAGGTGCACGCAGATGGAGAAGTGCTGGATGACGAGAGAGAGGGGGAGGACAGGTGCGCGCAGATGGAGAAGAGCTGGATGACGATAGAGGGGGAGGACAGGTGCGTGCAGATGGAGAAGAGCTGGATGACGAGAGAGGGGGAGGACAGGTGCGCGCAGATGGAGAAGAGCAGGATGACGATAGAGAGGGGGAGGACAGGTGCGCGCAGATGGAGAAGAGCTGGATGACGAGAGAGGGGGAGGACAGGTGCGCGCAGATGGAGAAGAGCTGGATGACGATAGCGGGGGGGGTCAGGTGCGCGCAGATGGAGAAGTGCTGGATGACGAGAGAGAGGGGGAGGACAGGTGCGCGCAGATGGAGAAGAGCTGGAAGACGATAGAGGGGGAGGACAGGTGCGTGCAGATGGAGAAGAGCTGGATGACGATAGAGAGGGGGAGGACAGGTGCGCGCAGATGGAGAAGAGCTGGATGACGATAGAGGGGGGGAGGACAGGTGCGCGCAGATGGAGAAGAGCTGGATGACGATATAGAGGGGGAGGACAGGTGTGTGCAGATGGAGAAGAGCTGGATGACGATAGAGGGGGAGGGGGCTTATGCAGGCAGAAGAGCAGCTACCCACCTGGTGGCAATATCGTCGTCCTCCCCGCCCCAGCCCCAATACTCGTTCGGGAAGCCATTCATTTTCATATATTGTTCAGGGGTGAGGGCGGACACCCCCCCAAAATACTGCGGGTACGGGAGGCTGTTGGTGAGACAGATTACATAACAAGAGAGCAGAGACAGACAGTGGGAGGATACTGGGAAGGAGAGTGGAGAAATGGAGCAGATGGTGGGTGGGAGACCGGAGGAGACGGGAGGGGGGGATTTGGGATGAGCAGGGACACGAGAAGCAGATCCGCCTCGCACCTGTATCTGAACTTGTTCATGGCGATGGAGGCGTGCTTAGGGCTCCAGGGATCGCACACGTACAGGTTGTGGTCGTTCTCGGGGATGAGATCTACGTCATGGAGGAAGAGACAGTCCCAGTCCTCGTCCCGCATCGCTTCCTTCACCCCCACGTTTAGCAGCTTCGCACGGTTGAATGTCGAGTTCCCCGACTATGACAATAATAAGAGAGATATGGAAGAAGCACACAAAGGCGGAGGGAGGGAGAGAGGTAGGAGGCACAGCGGTGTGGAGAGAGTGATACTGCTGCGTATCTAGCAGAGGGGACAGTCACACCACAGCGGAGGGAGGGACAGAGGCAGGAGGCACAGCGGTGTGGAGAAAGTGATACTGCTGCGTATCTAGCAGAGGGAACAGTCACACCACAGCGGAGGGAGGGAGAGAGGCAGGAGGCACAGCATTGTGGAGAAAGTGAAACTGCTGCATATCTAGCAGAGGGGAGAGACACACCACAGCGGAGGGAGGGAGCGAGGCAGGAGGCACAGCGGTGTGGAGAGAGTGATACTGCTGCATATCTAGCAGAGGGGAGAGACACACCACAGTGGAGGGAGGGAGAGAGGCAGGAGGCACAGCGGAGTGGAGAGAGTAATACTGCTGCGTATCTAGCAGAGGGGAGAGACACACCACAGTGGAGGGAGGGAGAGAGGCAGGAGGCACAGCGGTGTGGAGAGAGTGATACTGCTGCATATCTAGCAGAGGGGAGAGACACACCACAGTGGAGGGAGGGAGAGAGGCAAGAGGCACAGTGGAGTGGAGAGAGTAATACTGCTGCGTATCTAGCAGAGGGGAGAGTCACACCACAGCAGAGGGAGGGAGAGAGGCAGGAGGCACAGTGGAGGGAGGGAGGTAAGAGGCTGCCTACTGAGAGGAGAGTTACCAAGTGGTGGAGGAACAGGAAAGGGCTGAGGGTGCCCCTCACAGCGATATATGGGGCGGTCTCACCTGGTGGATAATGTATATGCCGTAGTGCAGTTGCTGGCGTTGCAGGAACGGGTGCAGGTAATAGAGCAGGTGTCTCAGATGGGTCTCCCTGTTCCGGTGCGGGATGATAATGGCGGTGCGATGCCGGGACTCACAGCTCGGTGGCCGGTATCTACCTCCTTGTGTTACCATGGGATTCTTCTCTCGTATCTGTTGGAATGTGGGGGTCCGGCTAAAGGTCACAGTAATGGGACCCACTGTATAAAAGGTAAAACACAGTCAGTAAGCGGGATAGATGCGGTGTGCCGGCCGTGTATATGCAGGGAGGGGACAGAAATGTAAATACCAATATAAAGTCAGCTATTACGGTGTTGGGCCACTATGAAGTCAGTACGGCCGCTATACGCCGTGGCATCGAGCCTACCAATATGTGAGACTGAATTATGGTGGTGGGAAAAGCTGTCTGAGGGGTCTCCTTAGGATATCTCTTATATGCTCTATTGGGTTCAGGTCTGGTCACAGTGAAAGCATGGCACATTATCACGCTCCTCAGACCATTAGGTGACCACAGGCTCACTCAGGACCAGTGGTGGTGGGGGGGGGGGGGACCAGGCAGGCTCACTCAGGACCAGTGGTGGTGGTGGGGGGGGGGACCAGGCAGGCTCACTCAGGACCAGTGGTGGTGTGTGGGGGGGGGGGAGGATCAGGCAGGCTCACTCAGGACCAGTGGTGGTGTGGGGGGGAACCAGGCAGGCTCACTCAGGACCAGTGGTGGTGAGGGGACCAGGCTAGCTCACTCAGGACCAGTAGTGGGGTGGGGGAGGACCAGGCAGGCTCACTCAGGACCAGTGGGGGGGGGGGACCAGGCAGGCTCACTCAGGACCAGTGGTGGTGTGTGGGGGGGGGGAGGATCAGGCAGGCTCACTCAGGACCAGTGGTGGTGTGGGGGGGAACCAGGCAGGCACACTCAGGACCAGTGGTGGTGTGGGGGGGAGGATCAGGCAGGCTCACTCAGGACCAGTGGTGGTGTGGGGGGTGGATCAGGCAGGCTCATTCAGGACCAGTGGTGGTGTGTGGGGGGGGGGGGGGGTGACCAGGCAGGCTCACTCAGGACCAGTGGTGGTGTGGGGGAGGATCAGGCAGGCTCACTCAGGACCAGTGGTGGTGTGGGGGGAGGCCCAGGCAGGCTCACTCAGGACCAGTGGTGGTGTGGGGGTAGATCAGGCAGGCTCACTCGGGACCAGTGGTGGTGTGGGGGGGAGGATCAGGCAGGCTCACTCAGGACCAGTGGTGGTGAGGGGACCAGGCTAGCTCACTCAGGACCAGTAGTGGGGTGGGGGAGGACCAGGCAGGCTCACTCAGGACCAGTGGTGGTGTGGGGGGGGGGGGACCAGGCAGGCTCACTCAGGACCAGTGGTGGTGTGGGGGGAGGACCAGGCAGGCTCACTCAGGACCAGTGGTGGTGGTGTGGGGGGGGGACCAGGCTGGCTCACTCAGGACCAGTGGTGGTGGTGTGGGGGGGGGACCAGGCTGGCTCACTCAGGACCAGTGGTGGTGGTGTGGGGGGGGGACCAGGCTGGCTCACTCAGGACCAGTGGTGGTGTGGGGGGGGGACCAGGCTGGCTCACTCAGGACCAGTGGTGGTGTGGGGGGAGGACCAGGCAGGCTCACTCAGGACCAGCATTACTGTACATGGCCCATGCTGGGATGTTGCAGTAATGGCGCAGAGTGCAGCTCTGTTACAGTTACATATTACCCCCGTCTCTATTAGACAGCTGAACCCTGACAATCAGGCAGCAGGGGATTATGGGTGAGACGGGTTGTACTCTCTATGTATGTGCTGCACTTTGCGCGCCAATGTTTCCATCCACAAATATCATCCGTTGTGCGCCCCAGACACAGGGACCGTTTCCCTGGCACAGCGAACGGGAACTCACACAAGTGCGGAGACCTCTCCGGGCACCACGGAAGAAGCCCCGTCGCCTGGGTCCCGGGATGAAGCGTGCCCTGCAGGCGGGTGAGGTTGGTGTAGACATCGTGGGTGCGAGTGTAGTCAAAGCTGGGCTCCGAAGATCGGCCAAAGATGGAGGCCAGGCTGCGCAGTCCACCGAACGAGAAATACACCATGAACGCGAACTGGAAACCGATCAGCATGGCCAGCGTACATGGGCGCTCCAGGACTCGCCGGATCATCCTCTCCACCTGCCGGTGACAGACAGGAGAATTATAGCACAGGCTGGCACACCGGCACAACCCGTGCACCTGGCACAACCCGTGAGATACAGACCAGAGTGTGCTAGAAGAACCAGAGCAGAGAGCGACACCCCAGGCGGGAGAGAGGAACTGCACGGGCTGTGACAGGTGCAGGGTGCTAGAATGAACACTACGTATGCATTATGAAGTAAGAAAATAAACTAACAGCGTTAGCAGAACAAATAGGAGGTGGGATCTGAGGTGGGATCTTAGGAGATCTAAATAAAGAGTGTACCAGATAAATGGGAGCTAGAATTTCATTGGATGCAGCGGTCAACGCCTCCACCTGTCCCTTTTCGCTCTACAGACTATAGTGCCGTGTACGTGTAGTGACTTATCCCTGTACAGACTGGTGCCGTGTACGTGTAGTGACTTATCCCTGTACAGACTGGTGCCGTGTACGTGTAGTGACTTATCCCTGTACAGACTGGTGCCGTGTACGTGTAGTGACTTATCCCTGTACAGACTGGTGCCGTGTACGTGTAGTGACTTATCCCTGTACAGACTGGTGCCGTGTACGTGTAGTGACTTATCCCTGTACAGACTGGTGCCGTGTACGTGTAGTGACTTATCCCTGTACAGACTGGTGCCGTGTACGTGTAGTGACTTATCCCTGTACAGACTAGTGCCGTGTACGTGTAGTGACTTATCCTTGTACAGACTAGTGCCGTGTACGTGTAGTGACTTATCCCTGTACAGACTATAGTGCCGTGTACGTGTAGTGACTTATAGCTGTACAGACTAGTGCCGTGTACGTGTAGTGACTTATCCCTGTACAGACTAGTGCCGTGTACGTGTAGTGACTTATCCCTGTACAGACTATAGTGCCGTGTACGTGTAGTGACTTATAGCTGTACAGACTGGTGCCGTGTACGTGTAGTGACTTATCCCTGTACAGACTAGTGCCGTGTACGTGTAGTGACTTATCCCTGTACAGACTATAGTGCCGTGTACGTGTAGTGACTTATAGCTGTACAGACTGGTGCCGTGTACGTGTAGTGACTTATCCCTGTACAGACTGGTGCCGTGTACGTGTAGTGACTTATCCCTGTACAGACTAGTGCCGTGCACGTGTAGTGACTTCTGGGCACCTGGCTCTCCCTTAGGGCGTGCTTTTAATTTGCATTTCACCTGCATGAAGGTGCAGACAGTGTGTATTATGTCACCAGTGTACTTGTAGCCTTAGACCAGACCTTAGACTTCCATAGGATTAGTGAATAATAAATCATGGTCATTAATGCACAATGTTAACACCCCAGAAAAACTAAATGTGGTATTTTGTGTTAATTACAAAGTAACTGAGCTAGGAAAAAGACGTGACGAGGAACACGGTGGAGCGCATTTGCCGGGCGCACACAAGAGGGATTGGCGGAGGGGATGGAGATGACCCCTTACATACAAGAGGGCTTAGCAGGGGGGGATGGAGATGACCCCTTACATACAAGAGGGCTTGGCGGGGGGGATGGAGATGACCCCTTACATACAAGAGGGATTAGCGGGGGGGATGGAGATGACCCCTTACATACAAGAGGGCTTAGCGGGGGGGATGGAGATGACCCCTTACATACAAGAGGGCTTAGCGGGGGGGGGATGGAGATGACCCCTTACATACAAGAGGGATTAGCGGGGGGGGGATGGAGATGACCCCTTACATACAAGAGGGATTAGCGGGGGGGATGGAGATGACCCCTTACATACAAGAGGGATTAGCGGGGGGGATGGAGATGACCCCTTACATACAAGAGGGCTTAGCGGGGGGGATGGAGATGACCCCTTACATACAAGAGGGCTTAGCGGGGGGGATGGAGATGACCCCTTACATACAAGAGGGCTTAGCGGGGGGGATGGAGATGACCCCTTAAAAACAAGAGGGCTTAGCGGAGGGTTTATATGGTTGATATGGTTTTTTCCAATGCTTGTGTAGGAATAACAAAAAGCCGTTTAGGAGGACTGTTTCCCACATGGACAGGAAGGAGCGAGGGACAGGTCAATTCTCTGCTTTCCAGCAAGTTTTTTTTTGCTTTAGGCTGAACTTAACCACTTAACTGAGGATTTTTTTCTGGCAAAACCGGTCAGAAACGGCCGGGTCCGGGGAGTCAGAGTAGATCCGTTCTGCACACGAGTAACATGAATTTCCCCTTCAAAAACATAGCGTGCGCTGCGGCCGCACCTCGTCAGCTGAAGCACAGCTGGCTGCATTCGCATCCCATGCCACCACGTCAGTTAAGTGGTTAAGGGACCTTAAATGGTGGTCTAGTGAAGAGCAGGACTAGTTGCCAGTATGATCTCCTGGTCTACGTGGCCTATGGCGTAAGATCTCGGAGGTAGCAATATGTAACATGAAAGTAGGGCACAGGGGGTCCTTGGTCCTCACACGAGCCGCGGACACTGAAATATTGCATAGAACGGGTATTGGGAATGGGCAAAAATTCCCAACGCACTGAGTGGTCTACCCTTAGCTCCAGTGACGTGAGTGAGGTCTATGGCTGGGGAGGCTGACATGTATAAACACTCTGGAGCATGTCCCTGCTTAGCTCTCTCCTCATGGGAAATGCTAGGTTAACGGAAAAATAAAACAACGTAGGATGAGGATCAGGAAGACTTGAGAGATTGAGCGGCAAAGGGTCTCCACGGACCTCTGATGGACCGTCCCTTCACCATGCAGGTATACAAAGAGGAGTCTCGTGCCTTAGGTTGACCAGAGGGATCCTTGGGGTTAGAAGCCATAATGACCACCCATTAATTTGAACTACTACTTTTCCTTTCTGACGTATCACATCGATGGGGAATGGCGCAGTCACGTCACTACTAAACACAAAAACTCTTCACCTGCCAGACGGGGTGGTCACAACATTTTGGGTGACTTTTCATGCCCCACTGGAGCTTCAAGTCTATGATCCCTGCACAATAATTCTACATGCTTAATTCCATTTATATAGCGCGCACATATTTCGCAGCGCTGTACAGAGAGTATTTCAGTCCCTTCACCAGTGGAGCTTGCAATCTATATTCCCTACCACATGCTCACACACACTGGGGTCCATTTGTGTCAGGAGCCAATTAACCTACCAGTATATTTTGGATTGAGAGAGGAAACTAGAGTACCCGAAGGAAGCCTGCGCTAACAATGGGAGAACATACAAACACCACACAGGTAGGTCCATGATGGGAATCAGGTCCAAGACCTCAGTGCTGTGAGGCAGTAATGCTAACCATTACACCAACCGTGCTGCCATAACATCTCTCCGCATATAAAAAAAGAATTAAGGAACAGATGCTAATAAAATGAAGGAAATAATAAATCCTGTTTTAACTAAGCGCAAGTGACAATTACCCTCTGGTCTGAGGGCAGTGCCCAGGGTGGGTTTCCACAGACACTCTTAGGCAAAGAACAACAAAAAAACTCACAAAAACTCGCGTCGCAAACAAAAATGTATTAAGCCAGCGATAACGCCCACCAAGACATACCCAGCGAGATCTGATGCGATTAGCTTTGCCATGCAGATAACGGGCAGCCACGAGGGGTAACAATAATTACCACACAGCAATATGACATGCAGATATGAATGCCCTGCGAGATGTCATGTACAGTTACAGGGATGGACGAGACCACCAAATACTTTCCCATAAGTAGTAATGTGACACCAAGGGGCCAATTCTGATACGGGTGTAAGACAAGAGCCAGTAACTGTGCCCCTGGGTAACACCGCGCTGCGCTGCAGGGGGCAGAGGTAGATGTGTGCAGGGGGCAGAGGTAGATGTGTGCAGGGGGCAGAGGTAAATGTGTGCAGGGGGCAGAGGTAAATGTGTGCAGGGGGCAGAGGTAAATGTGTGCAGGGGGCAGAGGTAAATGTGTGCAGGGGGCAGAGGTAAATGTGTGCAGGGGGCAGAGGTAAATGTGTGCAGGGGGCAGAGGTAAATGTGTGCAGGGGGCAGAGGTAAATGTGTGCAGGGGGCAGAGGTAAATGTGTGCAGGGGGCAGAGGTAAATGTGTGCAGGGGGCAGAGGTAAATGTGTGCAGGGGGCAGAGGTAAATGTGTGCAGGGGGCAGAGGTAAATGTGTGCAGGGGGCAGAGGTAAATGTGTGCAGGGGGCAGAGGTAAATGTGTGCAGGGGGCAGAGGTAAATGTGTGCAGGGGGCAGAGGTAAATGTGTGCAGGGGGCAGAGGTAAATGTGTGCAGGGGGCAGAGGTAAATGTGTGCAGGGGGCAGAGGTAAATGTGTGCAGGGGGCAGAGGTAAATGTGTGCAGGGGGCAGAGGTAAATGTGTGCAGGGGGCAGAGGTAAATGTGTGCAGGGGGCAGAGGTAAATGTGTGCAGGGGGCAGAGGTAAATGTGTGCAGGGGGCAGAGGTAAATGTGTGCAGGGGGCAGAGGTAAATGTGTGCAGGGGGCAGAGGTAAATGTGTGCAGGGGGCAGAGGTAGGTGTGTGCAGGGGGCAGAGGTAGGTGTGTGCAGGGGGCAGAGGTAGGTGTGTGCAGGGGGCAGAGGTAGGTGTGTGCAGGGGGCAGAGGTAGGTGTGTGCAGGGGGCAGAGGTAGGTGTGTGCAGGGGGCAGAGGTAGGTGTGTGCAGGGGGCAGAGGTAGGTGTGTGCAGGGGGCAGAGGTAGATGTGTGCAGGGGGCAGGGGTAGATGTGTGCAGGGGGCAGATGTGTGCAGGGGGTAGGGGTAGATGTGTGCAGGGGGCAGAGGTAGATGTGTGCAGGGGGCAGAGGTAGATGTGTGCAGGGGGCAGAGGTAGATGTGTGCAGGGGGCAGAGGTAAATGTGTGCAGGGGGCAGAGGTAAATGTGTGCAGGGGGCAGAGGTAAATGTGTGCAGGGGGCAGAGGTAGGTGTGTGCAGGGGGCAGAGGTAGGTGTGTGCAGGGGGCAGAGGTAGGTGTGTGCAGGGGGCAGAGGTAGGTGTGTGCAGGGGGCAGAGGTAGGTGTGTGCAGGGAGCAGGGGTAGATGTGTGCAGGGGGCAGATGTGTGCAGGGGGCAGGGGTAGATGTGTGCAGGGGGCAGGGGTAGATGTGTGCAGGGGACAGAGGAAGATGTGTGCAGGGGACAGAGGTAGATGTGTGCAGGGGACAGAGGTAGATGTGTGCAGGGGACAGAGGTAGATGTGTGCAGGGGACAGAGGTAGATGTGTGCAGGGGACAGAGGTAGATGTGTGCAGGGGACAGAGGTAGATGTGTGCAGGGGACAGAGGTAGATGTGTGCAGGGGGCAGAGGTAGATGTGTGCAGGGGGCAGAGGTAGATGTGTGCAGGGGGCAGAGGTAGATGTGTGCAGGGGGCAGAGGTAGATGTGTGCAGGGGGCAGAGGTAGATGTGTGCAGGGGGCAGAGGTAGATGTGTGCAGGGGGCAGAGGTAGATGTGTGCAGGGGGCAGAGGTAGATGTGTGCAGGGGGCAGAGGTAGATGTGTGCAGGGGGCAGAGGTAGATGTGTGCAGGGGGCAGAGGTAGATGTGTGCAGGGGGCAGTGGTAGATGTGTGCAGGGGGCAGAGGTAGATGTGTGCAGGGGGCAGAGGTAGATGTGTGCAGGGGGCAGAGGTAGATGTGTGCAGGGGGCAGAGGTAGATGTGTGCAGGGGGCAGAGGTAGATGGGTGCAGGGGGCAGAGGTAGATGGGTGCAGGGGGCAGAGGTAGATGGGTGCAGGGGGCAGAGGTAGATGGGTGCAGGGGGCAGAGGTAGATGGGTGCAGGGGGCAGAGGTAGATGGGTGCAGGGGGCAGAGGTAGATGGGTGCAGGGGGCAGAGGTAGATGTGGGAGGGACGTGTCCAAACTCAAATCTAAATTGCAGTGTAATAATAAAGCTGCCCAGCACGTGTGGGCTACACGCAGCCAATGTTTACCCTGAACGCAGACACAAGAAACGTAAGTGCCCCCTTGCAGCGCAGCATGGTGGGTCCGTGCGCACGGTTACCTGCTTTTTGGCTTTGCTCACACTTTACAGTAAATCCCCAAATCTGTGCAGAGATTCCTCACACCTGGGCAGCAGCTGTCACACACACACACACACCTGGGCAGCGGTCGTCACACACACACACACACCTGGGCAGCGGCCGTCACACACACACACACACCTGGGCAGCGGCCGTCTCACACACACACGCACACCTGGGCAGCGGCCGTCTCACACACACATACACACACACACATGGGTAGTGGCCGTCACACACACACCTGGGCAGCGGTTGTCACACACACACACACACACACATGGGCAGCAGCCGTCACACACATACACACCTGGGCAGCAGCTGTCACACACACACACCTGGGCAGCAGCTGTCACACACACACACCTGGGCAGCAGCTGTCACACACACACACACCTGGGCAGCAGCTGTCACACACACACACACCTGGGCAGCAGCTGTCACACACACACACACCTGGGCAGCAGCTGTCACACACACACCTGGGCAGCAGCTGTCACACACACACACACCTGGGCAGCGGCTGTCACACACACACACACCTGGGCAGCGGCTGTCACACACACACCTGGGCAGCGGCAGTCACACACATACACACACACACACCTGGGCAGCAGTTGTCACACACACACACACCTGGGCAGCGGCCGTCACACACCCCTGGGCAGCAGCTGTCACACACACACCTGGGCAGCAGCTGTCACACACACACCTGGGTAGCGGCAGTCACACACATACACACACACACCTGGGCAGCGGTCGTCACACACACACACACATGGGCAGCAGCCGTCACACACATACACACACCTGGGCAGCAGCTGTCACACACACACACACCTGGGCAGCAGCTGTCACACACACACACACCTGGGCAGCGGCAGTCACACACACACCTGGGCAGCAGTTGTCACACACACACACATACCTGGGCAGCGGCAGTCACACACATACACACACACACCTGGGCAGCAGTTGTCACACACACACACACCTGGGCAGCGGCCGTCACACACACACACACCTGGGCAGCAGCTGTCACACACACCTGGGCAGCAGCTGTCACACACATACACACCCCTGGGCAGCAGCTGTCACACACACACCTGGGCAGCAGCTGTCACACACACACACCTGGGTAGCGGCAGTCACACACATACACACACACACACACACCTGGGCAGCGGTCGTCACACACACACACCTGGGCAGCGGTCGTCACACACACACACACCTGGGCAGCGGTCGTCACACACACCTGGGCAGCGGTCGTCACACACACCTGGGCAGTGGTCGTCACACACACACACACCTGGGCAGCGGTCGTCACACACACACACACCTGGGCAGCGGTCGTCACACACACACACACATCTGGGAAGCGGCTGTCACACACATCTGGGCAGCGGCTGTCACACACATCTGGGCAGCGGCTGTCACACACACACACCTGGGCAGCGGCTGTCACACACACACACACCTGGGCAGCAGCTGTCACACACACACACACCTGGGCAGCAGCTGTCACACACACCTGGGCAGCAGCTGTCACACACACCTGGGCAGCAGCTGTCACACACACACACCTGGGCAGCAGCTGTCACACACACACACCTGGGCAGCAGCTGTCACACACACACACCTGGGCAGCAGCTGTCACACACACACACGGGTAGCGGCAGTCACACACATACACACACACACCTGGGCAGCGGTCGTCACACACACACCTGGGCAGCGGTCGTCACACACACACACACCTGGGCAGCGGTCGTCACACACACACACCTGGGCAGCAGCTGTCACACAACACACACACACCTGGGCAGCGGCCGTCACACACACACACCTGGGCAGCGGCCGTCACACACACACACCTGGGCAGCGGCCGTCACACACACACAAACACACCTGGGCAGCGGCCGTCACACACACACACACACACACACACACCTGGGCAGCGGCCGTCACACACACACACCTGGGCAGCGGCCGTCACACACACACACACACACCTGGGCATCGGCCGTCACACACACACACCTGGGCAGCGGCCGTCACACACACACACACACCTGGGCAGCGGCCGTCACACACACACACACACACCTGGGCAGCGGCCGTCACACACACACACACACACACACCTGGGCAGCGACCGTCATACACACACACACACCTGGGCAGCGGCCGTCACACACACACACACACCTGGGCAGCGGCCGTCACACACACACACCTGGGCAGCGGCCGTCACACACACACACACCTGGGCAGCGGCCGTCACACACTCACACACACCTGGGCAGCGGCCGTCACACACACACACACCTGGGCAGCGGCCGTCACACACACACACACACACACCTGGGCAGCGGCCGTCACACACACACACACCTGGGCAGCGGCCGTCACACACACACAAACACACCTGGGCAGCGGCCGTCACACACACACCTGGGCAGCGGCCGTCACACACACACACCTGGGCAGCGGCCGTCACACACACACACACACACACCTGGGCAGCGGCCGTCACACACACACACACACACACACCTGGGCAGCGGCCGTCACACACACACAAACACACCTGGGCAGCGGCCGTCACACACACACACCTGGGCAGCGGCCGTCACACACACACACACACCTGGGCAGCGGCCGTCACACACACACACACCTGGGCAGCGGCCGTCACACACACACACAGACACACCTGGGCAGCGGCCGTCACACACACACCCCTACGGTCACCCTGCATGTCTGTCGTCTTCGCTCGTGTTGCTTTTACCCGAAATCTGGGGGCAGAGACCTCCACACACATGTATATGGCTCACAGACCAATAATTACACATTCTCTCTTCATACAATAAGACACAACCACTTCCCTCTTCTATCTGTGAGTATCACACACACACACACACACACACACACACACACACACACACACACACACACACCATACAATAAGACACAACCACTATCTGTGAGTATCACACACACACATCATACAATAAGACACAACCTCTATCTGTGAGTATCACACACACACATCATACAATAAGACACAACCACTATCTGTGAGTATCACACACACACACACCATACAATAAGACACAACCACTATCTGTGAGTATCACACACACACATCATACAATAAGACACAACCACTATCTGTGAGTATCACACACACACACACATACAATAAGACACAACCACTCTATCTGTGAGTATCACACACACACACACCATACAATAAGACACAACCACTATCTGTGAGTATCACACACACACACACACCATACAATAAGACACAACCACTATCTGTGAGTATCACACACACACATCATACAATAAGACACAACCACTATCTGTGAGTATCACACACACACATACACCATACAATAAGACACAACCACTATCTGTGAGTATCACACACACACACATCATACAATAAGACACAACCACTATCTGTGAGTATCACACACACACACACCATACAATAAGACACAACCACTATCTGTGAGTATCACACACACACACCATACAATAAGACACAACCACTATCTGTGAGTATCACACACACACATCATACAATAAGACACAACCACTATCTGTGAGTATCACACACACACACCATACAATAAGACACAACCACTATCTGTGAGTATCACACACACACACCATACAATAAGACACAACCACTATCTGTGAGTATCACACACACACACATCATACAATAAGACACAACCACTATCTGTGAGTATCACACACACACACATCATACAATAAGACACAACCACTATCTGTGAGTATCACACACACACACATCATACAATAAGACACAACCACTATCTGTGAGTATCACACACACACATCATACAATAAGACACAACCACTATCTGTGAGTATCACACACACACATCATACAATAAGACACAACCACTATCTGTGAGTATCACACACACACATCATACAATAAGACACAACCACTATCTGTGAGTATCACACACACACACACCATACAATAAGACACAACCACTATCTGTGAGTATCACACACACACATCATACAATAAGACACAACCACTATCTGTGAGTATCACACACACACACACCATACAATAAGACACAACCACTCCCTATCTGTGAGTATCACACACACACACACACCATACAATAAGACACAACCACTATCTGTGAGTATCACACACACACACACACCATACAATAAGACACAACCACTATCTGTGAGTATCACACACACACACACCATACAATAAGACACAACCACTATCTGTGAGTATCACACACACACATCCATACAATAAGACACAACCACTATCTGTGAGTATCACACACACACACATCATACAATAAGACACAACCACTATCTGTGAGTATCACACACACACACTCATACAATAAGACACAACCACTATCTGTGAGTATCACACACACACACTCATACAATAAGACACAACCTCTATCTGTGAGTATCACACACACACATCATACAATAAGACACAACCACTATCTGTGAGTATCACACACACACACACCATACAATAAGACACAACCACTATCTGTGAGTATCACACACACACATCATACAATAAGACACAACCACTATCTGTGAGTATCACACACACACCATACAATAAGACACAACCTCTATCTGTGAGTATCACACACACACACACCATACAATAAGACACAACCACTATCTGTGAGTATCACACACACACACACCATACAATAAGACACAACCACTATCTGTGAGTATCACACACACACATCATACAATAAGACACAACCACTATCTGTGAGTATCACACACACACATCACCATACAATAAGACACAACCACTATCTGTGAGTATCACACACACACACATCATACAATAAGACACAACCACTATCTGTGAGTATCACACACACACACCATACAATAAGACACAACCACTATCTGTGAGTATCACACACACACACCATACAATAAGACACAACCTCTATCTGTGAGTATCACACACACACACACCATACAATAAGACACAACCACTATCTGTGAGTATCACACACACACACATACAATAAGACACAACCACTATCTGTGAGTATCACACACACACACATCATACAATAAGACACAACCACTATCTGTGAGTATCACACACACACACATCATACAATAAGACACAACCACTATCTGTGAGTATCACACACACACACATCATACAATAAGACACAACCACTATCTGTGAGTATCACACACACACATCATACAATAAGACACAACCACTATCTGTGAGTATCACACACACACTCATACAATAAGACACAACCACTATCTGTGAGTATCACACACACACATCATACAATAAGACACAACCACTATCTGTGAGTATCACACACACACACTCATACAATAAGACACAACCACTATCTGTGAGTATCACACACACACACACATCATACAATAAGACACAACCACTATCTGTGAGTATCACACACACACACACCATACAATAAGACACAACCACTATCTGTGAGTATCACACACACACATCATACAATAAGACACAACCACTATCTGTGAGTATCACACACACACATCATACAATAAGACACAACCACTATCTGTGAGTATCACACACACACACCATACAATAAGACACAACCACTATCTGTGAGTATCACACACACACACACACCATACAATAAGACACAACCACTATCTGTGAGTATCACACACACACACACACCATACAATAAGACACAACCTCTATCTGTGAGTATCACACACACACACACCATACAATAAGACACAACCACTATCTGTGAGTATCACACACACACACACCATACAATAAGACACAACCACTATCTGTGAGTATCACACACACACACACCATACAATAAGACACAACCACTATCTGTGAGTATCACACACACATCATACAATAAGACACAACCACTATCTGTGAGTATCACACACACACACCATACAATAAGACACAACCACTATCTGTGAGTATCACACACACACACATCATACAATAAGACACAACCACTATCTGTGAGTATCACACACACACACACCATACAATAAGACACAACCACTATCTGTGAGTATCACACACACACATCATACAATAAGACACAACCACTATCTGTGAGTATCACACACACACACCATACAATAAGACACAACCACTATCTGTGAGTATCACACACACATCATACAATAAGACACAACCACTTCCCTCTATCTGTGAGTATCACACACACACACACATCATACAATAAGACACAACCACTCTATCTGTGAGTATCACACACACACACACCATACAATAAGACACAACCACTATCTGTGAGTATCACACACACACACATCATACAATAAGACACAACCACTATCTGTGAGTATCACACACACATCATACAATAAGACACAACCACTCCTATCTGTGAGTATCACACACACACACATCATACAATAAGACACAACCACTATCTGTGAGTATCACACACACACACATCATACAATAAGACACAACCACTATCTGTGAGTATCACACACACACACATCATACAATAAGACACAACCACTATCTGTGAGTATCACACACACACACTCATACAATAAGACACAACCACTATCTGTGAGTATCACACACACACACATCATACAATAAGACACAACCACTATCTGTGAGTATCACACACACACACATCATACAATAAGACACAACCACTATCTGTGAGTATCACACACACACACATCATACAATAAGACACAACCACTATCTGTGAGTATCACACACACACACATCATACAATAAGACACAACCACTATCTGTGAGTATCACACACACACATCATACAATAAGACACAACCACTATCTGTGAGTATCACACACACACACTCATACAATAAGACACAACCACTATCTGTGAGTATCACACACACACACCATACAATAAGACACAACCACTATCTGTGAGTATCACACACACACACACACATACAATAAGACACAACCACTATCTGTGAGTATCACACACACACACACACCATACAATAAGACACAACCACTATCTGTGAGTATCACACACACACACACCATACAATAAGACACAACCACTATCTGTGAGTATCACACACACACACACCATACAATAAGACACAACCACTATCTGTGAGTATCACACACACACACACCATACAATAAGACACAACCACTATCTGTGAGTATCACACACACACATCATACAATAAGACACAACCACTATCTGTGAGTATCACACACACACACATACAATAAGACACAACCACTATCTGTGAGTATCACACACACACACATCATACAATAAGACACAACCACTATCTGTGAGTATCACACACACACACACCATACAATAAGACACAACCACTATCTGTGAGTATCACACACACACACACCATACAATAAGACACAACCACTATCTGTGAGTATCACACACACACACACCATACAATAAGACACAACCACTATCTGTGAGTATCACACACACATCATACAATAAGACACAACCACTATCTGTGAGTATCACACACACATCATACAATAAGACACAACCACTATCTGTGAGTATCACACACACACACATCATACAATAAGACACAACCACTATCTGTGAGTATCACACACACACACATCATACAATAAGACACAACCACTATCTGTGAGTATCACACACACATCATACAATAAGACACAACCACTATCTGTGAGTATCACACACACATCATACAATAAGACACAACCACTATCTGTGAGTATCACACACACACACATCATACAATAAGACACAACCACTATCTGTGAGTATCACACACACACACATCATACAATAAGACACAACCACTATCTGTGAGTATCACACACACACACCATACAATAAGACACAACCACTATCTGTGAGTATCACACACACACACACATCATACAATAAGACACAACCACTATCTGTGAGTATCACACACACACACACATCATACAATAAGACACAACCACTATCTGTGAGTATCACACACACACACATCATACAATAAGACACAACCACTATCTGTGAGTATCACACACACACACATCATACAATAAGACACAACCACTATCTGTGAGTATCACACACACACACATCATACAATAAGACACAACCACTATCTGTGAGTATCACACACACACATCATACAATAAGACACAACCACTATCTGTGAGTATCACACACACACACACCATACAATAAGACACAACCACTATCTGTGAGTATCACACACACACACATCATACAATAAGACACAACCACTATCTGTGAGTATCACACACACACACACCATACAATAAGACACAACCACTATCTGTGAGTATCACACACACACACATCATACAATAAGACACAACCACTATCTGTGAGTATCACACACACACACATCATACAATAAGACACAACCACTATCTGTGAGTATCACACACACACACATCATACAATAAGACACAACCACTATCTGTGAGTATCACACACACACACATCATACAATAAGACACAACCACTATCTGTGAGTATCACACACAACACACACATCATACAATAAGACACAACCACTATCTGTGAGTATCACACACACACACTCATACAATAAGACACAACCACTATCTGTGAGTATCACACACACACACACCATACAATAAGACACAACCACTATCTGTGAGTATCACACACACACATCATACAATAAGACACAACCACTATCTGTGAGTATCACACACACACACATCATACAATAAGACACAACCACTATCTGTGAGTATCACACACACACACATCATACAATAAGACACAACCACTATCTGTGAGTATCACACACACACACATCATACAATAAGACACAACCACTATCTGTGAGTATCACACACACACACACATACAATAAGACACAACCACTATCTGTGAGTATCACACACACACACATCATACAATAAGACACAACCACTATCTGTGAGTATCACACACACACACATCATACAATAAGACACAACCACTATCTGTGAGTATCACACACACACACACCATACAATAAGACACAACCACTATCTGTGAGTATCACACACACACATCATACAATAAGACACAACCACTATCTGTGAGTATCACACACACACACCATACAATAAGACACAACCACTATCTGTGAGTATCACACACACACACACATCATACAATAAGACACAACCACTCCTCTATCTGTGAGTATCACACACACACACACCATACAATAAGACACAACCACTATCTGTGAGTATCACACACACACACATCATACAATAAGACACAACCACTATCTGTGAGTATCACACACACACATCATACAATAAGACACAACCACTATCTGTGAGTATCACACACACATCATACAATAAGACACAACCACTATCTGTGAGTATCACACACACACACACCATACAATAAGACACAACCACTATCTGTGAGTATCACACACACACATCATACAATAAGACACAACCACTATCTGTGAGTATCACACACACACACACATACAATAAGACACAACCACTATCTGTGAGTATCACACACACACACATCATACAATAAGACACAACCACTATCTGTGAGTATCACACACACACACACATCATACAATAAGACACAACCACTATCTGTGAGTATCACACACACACATCATACAATAAGACACAACCACTATCTGTGAGTATCACACACACACACACATACAATAAGACACAACCACTATCTGTGAGTATCACACACACACACATCATACAATAAGACACAACCACTATCTGTGAGTATCACACACACACACCATACAATAAGACACAACCACTATCTGTGAGTATCACACACACACACATACAATAAGACACAACCACTATCTGTGAGTATCACACACACACATCATACAATAAGACACAACCACTATCTGTGAGTATCACACACACACATCATACAATAAGACACAACCACTATCTGTGAGTATCACACACACACACATCATACAATAAGACACAACCACTATCTGTGAGTATCACACACACACACATCATACAATAAGACACAACCACTATCTGTGAGTATCACACACACACACACCATACAATAAGACACAACCACTATCTGTGAGTATCACACACACACACACATACAATAAGACACAACCACTATCTGTGAGTATCACACACACACACATCATACAATAAGACACAACCACTATCTGTGAGTATCACACACACACACACCATACAATAAGACACAACCACTATCTGTGAGTATCACACACACACACATCATACAATAAGACACAACCACTATCTGTGAGTATCACACACACACATCATACAATAAGACACAACCACTATCTGTGAGTATCACACACACACACCATACAATAAGACACAACCACTATCTGTGAGTATCACACACACACATCATACAATAAGACACAACCACTATCTGTGAGTATCACACACACACACTCATACAATAAGACACAACCACTATCTGTGAGTATCACACACACACATCATACAATAAGACACAACCACTATCTGTGAGTATCACACACACACCATACAATAAGACACAACCACTATCTGTGAGTATCACACACACACACACATACAATAAGACACAACCACTATCTGTGAGTATCACACACACACACACCATACAATAAGACACAACCACTATCTGTGAGTATCACACACACACATCATACAATAAGACACAACCACTATCTGTGAGTATCACACACACACACACCATACAATAAGACACAACCACTATCTGTGAGTATCACACACACACACACACCATACAATAAGACACAACCACTATCTGTGAGTATCACACACACACACCATACAATAAGACACAACCACTATCTGTGAGTATCACACACACACACACCATACAATAAGACACAACCACTATCTGTGAGTATCACACACACACACATCATACAATAAGACACAACCACTATCTGTGAGTATCACACACACACACTCATACAATAAGACACAACCACTATCTGTGAGTATCACACACACACACATCATACAATAAGACACAACCACTATCTGTGAGTATCACACACACACATCATACAATAAGACACAACCACTATCTGTGAGTATCACACACACACACTCATACAATAAGACACAACCACTATCTGTGAGTATCACACACACACATCATACAATAAGACACAACCACTATCTGTGAGTATCACACACACACATCATACAATAAGACACAACCACTATCTGTGAGTATCACACACACACACATCATACAATAAGACACAACCACTATCTGTGAGTATCACACACACACACACATACAATAAGACACAACCACTATCTGTGAGTATCACACACACACACACTCATACAATAAGACACAACCACTATCTGTGAGTATCACACACACACACATCATACAATAAGACACAACCACTATCTGTGAGTATCACACACACACACACCATACAATAAGACACAACCACTATCTGTGAGTATCACACACACACACACCATACAATAAGACACAACC